>ML273894.1:0-21413 GCA_005239495.1 Nicotiana undulata | reverse complement strand
GCCTACCTTTAGAGAGGGGGGGGGGGGGGGGGGGGGAATGGAACTTTCCTCCACACTTTGTACCAATTCAGAATTCAACTCAAATGGTGGACCTCTCCTTCTTCACACCGAACATTATAACAAACAATCTAATCTTCACTCCCTGGAATGCACATGCAGACCATTCTCAAACCTCAAATCCCCACAACACTCAGAACATGCATTTCCCACAACCTTTACTGAACCAAAATCCAAACCAAATGGAACACGCAATGGAGGAAGAGGTAGACCCCGTAAACTTAATACAACAAAACCTAGTCGAGGATTCAAACATTGACGAAGTAAAAGTATTTCTATTTACGGAGATGCAAGAGCAGAAGCAAATTCTCTACTGTCCAACAACACTTTACAAATGCACAATCGACGTAAGGCCACCAGCGAATCCATCAGTAGGACATCATGCAATGATCTTGGTACCCTTTCAGAGGAGGAATCCAACCCATGCACAAAGGGTGAGAGAGAACGGGGATCTTCACAACCTAACATTCAACATGAATAAATCCACTACTTTTATAATTTGGAACATAAGGGGAGGAAACAATGAAAGTTTTAGGCTAAGCTTCCAAGACTTGGTTGAAACCCACCACCCCAGCATGGTCACCCTCCTCGAGACCAAGATGGATAGCCACCTACCTCTTCTTAATCCTTTTGGCTTCTCAGACATGATAGAAATACTCGCGGAAGGTCAATCAGGAGGAACGGTGATCCTCCTAGACCATACCAATCAATGTTCATAGCTTTGTTCATAGGATCCAAGAGATAAGTGCAACTATTGAGGTAATATCAACCCATAAATCTTGGTTATTTACTTCTATCTACGCTAGCACTGATAGAAAGCTTAGGAATGATATGTGGAATAATCTCTTAAACATGCATACTGCCATCAAGGAACCTTGGTTAGTGGGTGGTGATTTTAATGATGTCTTAACCACAAATAAAAAAATAGGAAGAAAATGTATTAACAACAAAAGATCTAAACTTCTATGGGATTATATTAACACATGCAACCTAATAGACCTAGGGTTTAAAGGATGTAAGTTTTTATGGTCCAACAAGAGAAAAAGGTATAACCTTGGAAAGGCTAGACATAGTCTTTGCCAACAATGAATGGATCAATCTCTTCCCGTAGGCTATAGTAACTCATCTCCCCAAAACGCATTTGAACCATAATCCTCTATTGTTAGAAATCACCCCTAAGAAAAATTGCAAGTTGAGAAAACCTTTTAGACTAGAAACTTTTTGGTGCGCCACCCGAATTTTATAAACCTAGTAAAGAATAGCTGGAGGAATTCAAATTACACTCAAGGCTCTAACACCTTTATAGACAGTGTCAAAAGGTGAAAAATATGCACTTTGAGGACATTTATAGGAAAAAAAGATAATTATGGCCAGACTCAAGGGCATTCAGTTTTCTAGGAATTACCCCACTAGTACTTTCCTTCAAAACCTAGAAATTGGGCTTCAAAATGAATATAACAACATCCTTAGAATAGAAGACGATATTGGAAACTTAGATCAAGAATTGATTGGATTCATGAAGGTGACGCAAACACTAAATTCTTCCACATAACGGCCACAAATAAATGCCGTAAAAATAGAATAACTCACTTCAAAGATGATTTAGGCAATTGGATAAACGATCATGCTCAAATATTTCAACACACATTAGTATTCTTCCAGGACATGTTCAAAACCAACCGCACCTCAACCAATCGGTCAGGGATTAAACAGAACCCTCACTCCTTCACTAACATAGACCTCACAATCCTTGATAAACAGTTATTACCTATTGAAGTAGTCAACGCAATATTTTCCTTCAAACTTTTCAAAGCACCGGGGTACACTTTTTTTACCAGAAATACTGGGACATAGTCGGTCAATCCATTATTGACCTTTGCACAAAGTCTTTCCATCTCAAACCCTCCCTCGAAAATCAATAACAATTACATATGCCTAATCCCTAATGTGCCTAATGTTAATAATCTAAAAAACTTTAGACCAATAGGTCTGTGCAACACTACTTACAAAAACAAATACTAAAATCATTGTAAATAGGTTTCAACCCCTACTACACCACATTATCAGTCCCTTCCAATCCATTTTTATTAAGGGGGGACGTGCTTGTGAAAATGCTATCATAATCCAAGAAATAATATCTCACTTCAGGGAAACGAATAGAAAGAAAGCACGCATGATTTTAAAACTAGATCTAGAAAAAGCTTTCGATAGATTAGAATGTTTTTTTATCTATCGAACTCTAACATACTTCAAATTCCCTCCCAATATAAGGCGTCTTATCATGAATTGCATTTGCACTAGCAAAATTTCCATCTTGGTCAAGGGGGCAACAATTGCATTCTTTACACCAAGTAGAGGGATTAGACAAGGTTTCCCATTATCACCATATGTATTTATTCTGTGTATGGAAATGCTCTCGTGTTTAATTCTCCATCAAGACATGCGTATGGGAACCCATCCATCTGAGCAATAGAGACTTAGGTATATCCCATTTATTCTTCGCAGACGACCTTACTCTAATGGCCAGGGCAGACAAAAAAAACTATAATACTATTAACATTTGCCTCAATATATTTTGTAACCTATCAGGACAAAAAATCAACCTACAAAAATCCAAAATCCTTTTTTCCAAAAATTGCCCATTAACATCTGCCAAGGAAATAGCAAATGACGTCAATGTCAAAATAAGCCAATCTTTTGGGATATATCTGGGCTTTCCAATTCTAGATAAATACCCTAAAACATCTTATTACCAATTCATCATTGACAAGATGTGGGACAAGCTCTCCACATGGAAAGCAAACTTTCTTAATATTGCGGGAAGAACAACCCTAGCCCTAGCAACTTTGAATTCCATACCAAATCATGTTATGCAATACACCATTCTTCCCACAAAAATTCACAAATAAATTGACCAAATACAGAGAATTTTTATCTGGGGCACCACTAATGGTCGCAAAAAACTTCATCTAATCAATTGGAAAATCATTACAAAGCCCAAAGATCTTGGTGGCCTTAGCCTAAAAACGAACAACTTAAAAAATAGGGCTTTGCTAATTGGCCTAACTTGGAGACTTCTTGCAAAACCTTCCACTGCCGGGGCAAATATACTCATTAAAAAATACGGCACAAAAAAATCTAACAACACATCCTTCATTTGGAAAAGCATTCTCAAAGTTTGGAATACTTCCAACAAAGGAATTCTCTGGATACCATGGCGTAACTCAAAATTAAACATTTGTGACACTCGTTGGATCCCTCTTTTACCAACATTAAGAAATTGCATAGAAGGTCCTCTTCAAAAAAAGGATTTAAATCTTACAATAAAGGACCTGATAATTAATGGAAAATGGAACTTCTCCAAAATATCCTTCAATTTACCTACCTCTATTACAAATAACATAAAGGCAATCTCACGACCTCTAAGCGATAATAGTTATGATAAACCTCTATGGAGTCCTAATAGCAATGGTATTTCAAAACAAAATCGTGCTACTACCTAATAAACGACTGGCCAAGCCAAAGAGACCAAAGCTTAAATTGGGTATGGAAATTACATTGCCCTTACAAGATCAAATATTTTTGTGTGGAAATGCCTCCATAATAGACTCCCTTATCGATCCTATCTTCACCACGTAGGAATAAATATCGAATCTCAGTGCCCTATATGTCGTAAACAGGAAGAAACTATCAACAATATCTTCCTTGAATGCCATAATGTTTCAAACTTATGATGATCCTTGGGTATCAACACACTCAATATCAATTCAAACAACCATTGACTCCTTAACTTAAAGGAACTAAAAAAGGACTGTCATTTGCTCGACCTCACTCGGACTGACTTTTTTCCTTTTTCACTACGGGGCATCTGGATCAATAGGAATAATAATAACATAAATTATATCCATTCTCCACCACTCCTAAATGTTATCAAGAACAATGCTATGGAATATCACTTCCTAAATTCCAAGTGTGCTCCCACCCAGAATAAAATTCACATCAACATAACGTGGCATGCACCACAAAAAGGTTGGTACAAACTTAATACGGACGGAGCCTACAAAAATAATGGAAATAATTCTGGTCTAGGGGGTGTTTTCATAAACCACGTAAGTATCTAGATAATGGGATACCAAAAAGTGGACAGTGCAATTTCACCCCTCTACGCTGAACTACAGGCATTCCATGAAGGTCTTAAAATCGCAAAAGAATTCAAACTATTTCCACTCGAGGTGGAAACTAACTCTATGGAAGCCATCAAAGCATTAAACCAAAACTACATTGTTCTATCTAACACCGTTCACGCATGCAGATTATTGATGCTCCAGCAGAAGGACTTTTCTGTTCGACATAATTTTTGTCAAGGCAATCAAGTGGCGCATCTACTGGCGAAGATGCAATTAAGAAGCAATACAAGTAGTACAAATATGATAATCCTAAGTTACATGTGAGTCCACCTTTTTTTGTAATGTAACAACTTGCAAGAGATGAAAATGGAACTTGTTTTTCCAAAAAAACTTTAGATATTATGATATGTAATAGACTTAGATCCTTGGGGAACCAGAACATAGCTGGTGATGGACCATCAATGTGTGAAAAAATTTCAATGACTTGTAACAATCTAAACTATTTTTGCTTTTATCAACAAAAAAAAAGGTACAGGTCACATCATCATCAATGTCTTGATCAAGCAAAGTCCTTTGTCTCTTGGCTGGCTTCTTAGCCCTAGATGTATGCCCATCATTTGATGGCTTCTTTTTTGTCCTTTCTATCCAATCAACGGATGTTTAATGTTAATCCATCATAGTTAATAACAGTTAAGTATAATAATATTTTTATAAATAACAGAATTTTTGGGTCTATACCTTTTTACACCCCCTTGTATTATGGTTTGCCTCTCCACAACTGCCACAAGTCATAAATATGCCTTTTCTAGACTGACTCCACTCCCCTTGCCTCTTGTTTTCCTCATCCTTTTTCTAACTCTTTTGACTTTAGGGTTGCCAACTTGATTCGCCAATTATGGAGGTTCCATGGCTTGAGATGGATCTATATTCCAAAATTTCTCACCAGGTACAGGCTGTAACTTATGCTTGTAAGTAAGTATAAAGGCTTCTTTGCTATACCACAAGTGCATCTCCTTCAAAGGGTCTTCACTTAAATACAAGCATGATTTTATTGCATGATGACATTCCAGAAAGATGTCATGCTCTACATGTGCATCTTTTTCCCTGTAAATTGACAATAAATTTGTCAACCTCTTCTACCATTTCAAATCCATCATCACCATTGAAATAAACCGCAATGGAATGAACTATCTTCAGATAGTCATTATAAAGTTTCATGCTTTGAAGATTGTAGTCTGTCTTCCATGTTCTCACTTGATCTTCATACTTTCTCAATTGACTCATTACTTTGAGTCTCATATCTTCCAACATCTTGATGATGGGCTTGTATCTAGCTTCTAATATCCAAGAACTGAAAGACTCTGTAAAATTGTTATCCACACCTTGATTCTTACAAACAGTGTCAAAGTATGCCCTACACCAACTCTGGGGTGGATACTTTAACAAGGCAGTAACAACTACTTCCTTCAACTGTCCCAACTTGCTCAATTGATCTTTGAAGTCTTCTGCATAAGTGGCCTAAGCACTCCACCAAAGTAACTTCTTCATTTCAAGACCTCTATACTCTTTGCACCAGTTTGACTCTATATGTCTCACACATAACCTATATTTTTCTTCATGAAAGAATGTCTTTATTGCCTCAATTAATCTCTACACATATCAAAATAACTTAACAGATTAGTAATGATAAAACTATAACATATTAGTAATGAAATAATACAAGATGTAAATAATACAGTTTACATGTCCGACATAAATGTGACTCAATTACCCATATTCAAGTCCAATGAATTGTGAAAAAGCTCCAGAAACCAAGTCCAGATTCTTTTTGTTTCTCTATCAATTACAACCCAAGCAAGTGGATAAAAGTTTCATATTATTTTGCCCAACAATAACTAATAGATGTCCTTTAGCCTTCCTCTTTAAGAATGTACTATCCAACCCAATAAATGGTCTCAAGCCCTCTTTATACCCCATCTTCAATGCTTGAAAATAAATGTACCTCCTAAGTAATTTTCTTTTGCCTTGCAACAGTGCATCTTTAGATAAATCAATAACCACATCAGTTCCAGGATTACTGTCCCTCAAAGCATTGGCATATGCTTCAAGCTTGTTATAATCATCAGCGAAACTCCCTTTCAACTTCTCCCATATCATTCTCTTTGCTCTTTTAACCTTTGATTTACTAGCATTAAGTTGAAATAAATTCTTCAAGTATGCCCTCATTTCTTTCACCTTGTACTTGGGGTTGTCTTGCAACTTCTTCTTGAAATAGTATGCTATAGTGTTATATTCAACCATACTATTATCAAAAGCAAGATTACAGTCATGTCTTGGATTTAGTGTCTTCAATCTACAACCTTTACTGCCCTTGTCACTGCATATAAGACATTTAAATGGGCATCCATGTACACACTTCTACCTCACTCTAATTTTGTCACTTTTCAACAGCTCTAATTTCTTTTGATTAATCAATGAATAAAGGTTTATGAACTTTCTAGCTTCAGGAATATCCTTGAAAGACATGTCGTTATGAATCTCTTTGTATTCATCGAGGTTTTCACTAGGATGTTTTTTCCTTTGTGCCTCAAATTGTTCTAACTCTTCAGAGTCATAGGCCAACCATCAGAACTTGCTTCATATTCATCTTCATCTTCACTACTACTATCATTAGTACCAACTAACACTTGAGATATATAAGTCTCAATATGGTTGATAATGTTTGAGACGCAAACACTTTATTCACACTCATCTACATCATATACATTTAGTACCTTAAATTCCTCACAGACAAGGCATAAAAGGTTCCTAATCCCTATATCTCATTCACCTTCACAATACTTACCATATGGGCTAGCAATTATTAATTGTTGTACCCCTATGATCTCACCCAAAATCACATCACAGTTTGGGACTATGAAGAGGTCGATTGTAATTATAATTACCCAACTGGGAGTGGGGATCGATTCCTCAGGGAGCGTAGATGGGATTAGGTATATACTCGGACTAAGCGCGTAAAGTGACTAAGATGCACAAGTCAATTATGATACGGTTTGCAAATGTAAAACTATAGAATGATATTTTTGGTGTTGTTTTTCAAGTATGTAAAATATCCAGGGTTGTGACTTCCACCAAGGTATTTGCCTAACGTTTTGTGGGCTTTAGAGCGATTTTTGTTGGTCGGGTGTAATATAGCAATCAACACATAATTTTTGTAATGACTCGACCGGTCATTTTGAGATCTAGCATGTCGTTCAGCGGTTTGAGGCCATGAGCAGCTTCATTGTGTAACAAGTATGGTGACTTGTATGCATGGTCGGAATTGAAATTGGGGAAGTTCGGGTGGATTTGGAAAGAAAAATTCTCATTTCGGATGCCTTAAGTTGGAGAAATTGACTAAGGTTGAGATTTTTAATAAACGACCTCCGAATCAGGATTTGAAGATTTCTGCAGGTTCGTATGATGATTTCGGACTTGGGCGTATGTACAGATCGGGTTTTGAATAACCCGGGAGCGTTTCGGCGTATATTGTGGAAGTCGGCATTTTTGAAGGAATTTCCTAAGTTTGGCTTTAAGAGCATCTCGGTGATATTGATGTCCGTTTGGGATTCTGAGTATGGGAATAGCTTCGTATGGTGATTCTGGAGTTGGGAGCGCGATCATAAGTGAATTCGGATGCCCGTAGGTGATTTTGAAGTCATTTGGCTAAAGATAGAAATTTGAAGGTTTTTGAGAAAATCCGACCGGAAGTTAAGATTTTGATATCGAGGTCGGAATGCGATTCCGAAAGTTGGAGCAGGTCTGTAATATCGAATATGACTTGTGTGCACAATTTGGGGTCAATATGTGATTTGATAGGTTTCTGCGTTGGATGTAGAATTTTAAAATTCGTAAGTTCTTAAATATTTGATTGGAGAGCGATTCGTTGTTTCGATGTTGTTTGATGTGATTTGAGGCCTCAAGCAAGTCCGCACAATGTTTTGGAACAGGTTGGTGTAATTGGACGGGATCCAGGGGGCCTGGGGTGGATTCCAGGTGGTTAATGGATCAACATTTGAAGTTGAAGAAAAGTTGAGTTGCTGTCATATGGTGTGACCGCATCTGCGAGGCCTTGGCCGCAGGTGCGACTTTGACACCACAGGTGCGAGTTTTGGCTGGATCTGAGGAAGCCACAGGTGCGGGAGTTTGGGCGCACCTACGAAAGCGAAGGTGCGAGGTGGGGACCGCAGGTGCGGAAATGAGCCTGGGTAGACTGTTTTAAAAAAGGGAATTTTGTCATTTCTTCTCCTATTTTCATTTGGTATGGGCGATTGTGGAGAGCTTCAAGGAGGTATTTTCGTCAAGGATCACAAGGTAAGTTATTCCAACTCATTTTTAAGTTAAATGAATGAACTAGGTACGGATTTGAGTATGGAAAATTGTGGAAAATTGGGAATTTTGAAGAAAACTTAGAAATTTGGTAATTTGGATTTTTACCACGAATTGAGCATGAATATTAGAGTAAATTGTATATTTGATCTAGTAAGACTACGGGTAGAGTTTATCTTCGAGAAATTTCAGATTCCGGGCACGCGGGCCCGAGGGCATTTTGGTCAATTCTCTGAGCGGAGTTTGGAATTTATGTTATTTGAATTGTTAACAAATATTAGAAAATATTTTCATTGGTTTGTCGTTATTTGGGTAGTTTTGGGCGTTGTTCATCAATTGGAGTCTTCGGAAGACCTTGGGAGTCGGTTATGGAGTTTCGGAACGAGGTAAGTCTCATTTCTAACCTTGTGAGGGGGAATTGTCCCCATAGGTAAAATTATTAAATATGTGCTACTATTTGTGGGGGCTACGTCTGGGTAGTTTTAGGCCTACATCATGCCTTGTCGTTATTATATCTGATTCGTGTTGTTATTTTCTTTGAGTAGAAGCTAGATTGAGCATACTTATTAAACAATTAATAAGAATCGAGAATTTGTTATAGAAATGGGAACCTTGAAAGTTTTCAAAGAAAGTTCATATTTTGAAGAGGAAAAAGGAAGAATACTTTTATAACTCGAGAAATTTATATGTAACCGCGTCGCATGTAGGATTCGCGAGCGGGGTAAATCCTTCTACCACACTCTTATGGGTTCGGGCCGTTCGCCTCGGCAGGACTTATGTACCACACTCTTATGGGATCAGGTCGTTCGCTTCGGCAAGACTTATGTACCACACTCTTATGGTATCCGGTCGTTCGCCTCGGCAGGACTTATGTACCACGCTCTTATGGGATCGGTCCATTCGCCTCGGTTGGACTTATGTACCACACTCTTATGGGATCGGGTCGTACGCCTCGGCATTTTCTATGTATTTACTATCTTCATTGAATCATGCGTAATGTTTGGCTAGAAGCAGTGTACCTGAGGGTTCTCCCCCTTAATTAAAGTATAACAACCTATTTGGGTGAAACCGTATCTATGTATACATTTTATTTACGGAAGGAAATTGCTAATTGAGATCTGAGTAAAATGTAAGGAGGGAATCATACCATGTGATTTATTCTCGTTTGTTATATACGTTTACTCTGTTTCATATTTATTTATTTCGTTACTATACCTGATAATAATTGACCTATAGCAAGTGTCAAGGTTGACCTCTTGTCACTACCTCTCTGAGGTTAGGCAGGATACTTACTGAGTACACGTTGTTTTCGTACTCATGCTACAGTTGCTGTGTATTTTTATTGTAGGTACATTCATAGCGATGTAGTTGGTTTGGAGACTTAGGCGAGCTGCATTATCCGGAGGCGATCCGCAGTTGACAGAGTCTCCCTTGTATTGTATTAATTTTATGTTAATTTCTCTTGTCCAATTGTATTTCGGACAAGCTTTGTAGTATTTGTAAAATTCGTAGAAATTGCTCATGTACTTGTGTCACCGAGTTCTGGGATGTGTTCGGGATTTAATTTAACAAATGGAATGTTTTACCTGTCGCATTTATTTAATAAATTTTTACTCGCTCATTGGCTTGTAAGTGAAAGGTAACGATTTCGAAAATGTTAAAACATGAATTTATTTCAACTAATTAGTGATTGGCTTGCCTGACGTAGGTGTCCGACGCCATCACGACCTTAATAGATTTTGGGTCGTGACAATATGGTATCAGAGCTCTAGGTTCCCTTAGGTTTCACGAGTCATGAGCAAGTCTAGTAGAGTCTTGCGGATCGGTACGAAGACGTCTGTACTTATCTTCGAGAGGCTACAGGGCTGTTAGGAGTACTTCCCTTCTTGATTCTTCATCGTGCGATTTGATTCCTCTGAGGCTTATGCCTATGTTTCTTCCTACTCAATCTTACACGTCGTGAAGCGCTTGCTATGAATCAGGAATTTGAGGAATTAAAATGGCGCTACAGATAGGGTGCATGATATTTTCCATGCGTAATTGGTTGGGGTTGTTGCTGTTGCCCTGCAGAAGGATAATATGTTGTTTCAGCTTAGTAGTTGTGTTTCTGAGAGCCTTGAGGCTATGCTCAGGTAGTGATGATGCTTACGATTGGTTATCGTGCGATGTGGGTGAGATGGTAGGATGCTTGCCCATATGTAGGGGAAATGAATGACTTGGAGGGAGGTCTTCTCATAGCGTGATTTTGAGATTTCAGCATTTTAGTTCTGGTAGAGGAAAGGCAATTGAACTATAAATGGTCAGTTTTGGATTGATAAAGTAGTAAGACTTGGTGTTTTCAAGTGAGGTGGAATATTCACACGTGATGTGATATCGTCATCATTGATCGAATGGAATGTGTTAAGTTTGTTGGTGCTATGGTGTCTTCGGTTGCATGGGGTCGGAGTATTGTGAAGAAGTATTGAAGATGGGGATGTCAGAGACCGTGAGGTGCGGTGGTTCAGTACTGGATAAGTATTGATAATGAAGGCAGCTTGAGAAAGATGATCTTCGGAGAGTTTGAAGTCGTGGTGAACTGTTGGTTTAAGAGCTACAAAGAATGATATTGAATTGAGGCAGCGATTGGGAAGCATGCGATGGAGGAAGATGTGTGATAAGTGCTAGGCGGTGGTTCCATTTCTAGGAGGCCAGGTGTAAGAAGTGGAAGTCGAACAGTCGCGTAGAGGGGGAGTTTGACCAAGTGGGAGAGCGGCAGCATGGTGGTGAATTAGAAGATATTGTAGCGCATTTAGTGGATGTCCATGAGGAGCGGACAGACTGGTAAAGTTGGTGAATGAGAACAGTCTTAGGATGGGACATTGATGTTGTAGAGAGTGTGTAGTGCAGCGTCGTTGGAAGGTGTCAGTTGGTGATTTCCACAGGTGGGTTATCTCCTGTGAGAAGGTTAGCGGTTGTGTGGTTGGAAAGTTTCTGCGAGGAATTCTAGTGGCGATTCGGTAGGAGGACGAATATGTGAATGATTCTAGAGAATTTGAGTATTCAGGAAGTGCTAACAGAAGAATTTAGAAGAATTTGACGGGTTGGTTGAGCAAGGTAATGTCAGCAATGAAGAAAGAATTTCGGTAGGTTCCAAAGTGGTGCAAGGAGTAGCTTCAGGCTAAGTGGGAGAGTCCCACCGCCTGCAATTGGGCTGCAGGATTATCTTATCATGGGGGTTGCAGATTGTCAGCATATTGGCAAGTTATTACAGTTAAGGGATAAAGTGGTAATTGAGCATGTGATTTGATAAATATGTGCAAAAGTTGGTCCTATTGTACCTGGGTTAGGTTTTGGAAGATTCAGAATTTATGCTTAAGGCCTAGATGAGCTGTTAGGGAAGTGACTCAGTCACGTGCTTCATTGAAAGGGTGTTCATGTGCTAGAAGAGCCTTGGAGTTGATTGTATTCGGGGCCAGTCAGAGTGGGTGACTCTCAGTGGTGGTCCTAATAAATTCAGAAGTTAGGAATGCTGTGTCTAAGGGTTTCAGGCAGCAGTATGATCGAGAATCGAGCCTTTGTAGTGTAATCTCTGAGAAAGGGAAAATGGTCGGTGTGTTCTATGATATTTTTCAGCGTGTAGGATAGTATTGGATGAGTGAGAGAAATAAACCCCGGATGGTGGAAAGATTATCAGGAGGGGGTATATCACTCGAGGTTATGAATGCACACAAAGAGGGTACGAGACGGTTTGTGGGATTGGGACAACATGGTCTCGTGAGTCAAGGACACTCGAGATGAGTGAGGATTGAGTTTGTTATGGGTTGAATGTGCTTACTATTATTTCTGAGGCAATTAAGGATAATTGAAAAGAAGATAGATTGGTTAGCCATGGTTGAAATGGCACATGTACGACAATGATCAGTTTCGTCAGTGTGATTAAATTATGTATGTGGTTTGTGCCGGTGTGTGCGAGGCTTGTCGACCACCGTAATAGATCATAATTGGAAGCATTCAAGTATTATGGCTTGTCAGGTGTAGGCGGATCCCGGAAGGATCATGAGGGTATAGACTATTCCCTGAGAATTTGCCTGTTTTGTGATTTTGAGAAGTCACTTGTATATTGTCATAGTTCTCTTGAATTGAGGTAAGAAAAAGGCTTCTATATGATGAAGTGTTCACCCTATTAGTGGTTCAGGAGTTATGATGGAATTCTTGCACAATCTCATATTGGCATGTTAGGTGTAGTAAACAGTGTGTAACTGGGAGTAAGAATCGAGATTGCGGTTCGGTGTTAACAAGGATGTCATGAGCTCGGATGAGCAAGAAAAAATGATTTGAAAGTTCAGAGTAAGCTGGTGTTATCTTCAGTGTCACCTGAGATCGATATTCGGTAAAAGAGGCTTTGTACCCTGGTCATGGGTTCTTGATGTGATTTGCAATATTAGTGTGGTCGGTGTATGGATGTACAGACTTGTTACCTGGTGTGGAAGGCCGTGGGAGCATGACCACGGGAAGATTGTATGAGTGTGACATATAGTCACTTATTGGATTGAAGATTTAGATTGAGTATAAGGAAGTGTAATATTGCGTATTTGAGAATTTATGCCTAGAAGGCGTCCAGTTCATCTTTGTTGTGGATTGTGGGGTGTTGTCCCAGATATGATGGTGGTCCTTGCATGTTATGAGGAGAAATGGGTTATTATGGACCCAAGTAAGGCTATCGGCCTAGTTCAGTGCGAGCAAAATCGGCTTGAAGTGTGTGAATGGATTTAAACAAGATTATGGTCTTCATGCGAGTCAGATATGTTCATTTCAGTATAGCGCTCCTCAAGGAGGGGTGTTGGAATATCAGAGGTTGTTCCGTCTTCGTCCAATCCATGTAATATTGTGATTCTGTCGTGTGGGTTGTGAAACAGCTTGATAGATCCCTATGTGTTGAGTCTCCGTGTAGTGATGTTGTTATGCGAGCAGGAGAGCTCTTGAGATTCAAAGTATGTATATTCGCACCTCAGTTGTGCTTAAGTTTTGGTAGCATATGACTCTATCAGTCTCCCCAGGATGGTATTATGCACTTAGCGTGCTTATGACCGATATTCAGTAATTTTTAATAGTGAGCAATTCAGCTCCGTGTATATCTCCTTATGTGAATCTTATGATGGGATCGGGTGGCACGCCGACACGGGTATGTCATTTGGATCGGGTTGCATACCGCAACAGTGTAATGTTGAGTACGGTTCCCTATAATTATTTTTCTTGTGTTTTACTCCCTATTTTCTGAGGAAAGTTCATATTAGTTGTGTGAGTCAAGTAGTCCCTTCCTGAGTCATTTCCTTATGTATCATGTTCGAGTTGTGGCCTATTGGCGCATTGTGGCGTCGTGTGAGACTGATTGTCATGTCTGAGGGTGATTTGTTGCCTAAGCAGTTCATACTGCGTGAGATGAGATTATTGTATCAGGGACCAGTGCGATAAGATTTTGTGAAGTACATTAAGGGGCAATTACCATTATTTGGTTCGTAATGAGATGAAGATTTTAGTCAAGAGAAAAAATTCAATGTTTGGTTAACTTTGCAGTTGGTTAGGAATTTCTACACATCATCTCCGTTGTGGTGGTATCGCCAGCATTATAGCAGGATCTATATATATCATAAGGTGCATTGGGAGCATCAGATTCGTGGAATTTTGGCTATTAAGGTTCAGGGAGTGTCATTGTGGTCAGATGATGAATTATGCGGCGCATGGTGCTAATTCAGCAAAGGTATGTAGCCATGTTTTGGTACCTTATGTGTAGTGGATACGGTGTTTATATATTGAAAACAGGCCTGGCAGAGAAATTTCAAGTGTTGGAACTGGGTTCTAAGCTCATTGTATGGATAAAATAGGATATCTTCAGATTTGATCAAGCTAACGTGCTCGACGGGGTTTTGGTAGTACGGGCAGGGGCACGAGGTGTTACACAGTTATCTAAGATAACTCAAGAGCAGTTCTTGGCACGTTCGAGGACGAACATGTGTTTAAGTGGGAGAGAATGTAACGACCCGACCGGTCGTTTTGAGCTCTAGCACTTCGTTCAGTGGTTTGAGGCCATGAGCAGCTTCATTTCAAGTATGGTGACTTGTACGCATGGTCGGAATTGAAATTCGGGAAGTTCGGGTGGATTTGGAAAGAAACATTCTCATTTCGGAAGCCTTAAGTTGGAGAAATTGACTAAGGTTGAGATTTTTAGTAAACGACCTCTGAATCAGGATTTTAAGGTTTCTGCAGGTTCGTATGATGATTTCGTACTTGGGCGTATCTGGATCGGGTTTTGGATAACCCGGGAGCGTTTCGGCGTATATTGTGGAAGTCAGCATTTTCAAAGGAATTTTCTAAGTTTGGCTTGAAGCGCATCTCGGTGATATTGATGTCCATTTGGGATTCTGAGTCTGGGAATAGCTCCGTATGGTGATTCTGGAGTTGGGAGCGCGATCGGAAGTGAATTCGGATGCCCGTAGGTGATTTTGAAGTCATTTGGCTAAAGATAGAAATTTGAATGTTTTTGAGAAAATCCGACCAGAAGTGGAGATTTTGATATCGGGGTCGGAATGCGATTCCGAAAGTTGGAGTAGGTCCGTAATGTTGAATATGACTTGTGTGCAAAATTTGGAGTCAATCGGATGTGATTTGATAGGTTTCGGCGTCGGATGTAGAAGTTTGAAATTCCTAAGTTCTTAAAGATTGGATTGGAGAGCGATTCGTTGTTTCGATGTTGTTTGATGTGATTTGAGGCCTCGAGCAAGTCTGCACTATGTTTTGGAACAAGTTGGTGTAATTGGACGGGGTCCCGGGGGCCTTGGGTGGATTCCGGGTGGTTAACTGATCAATATTTGAAGTTGAAGAAAAGCTGAAGTTGTTGTCATCTGGTGTGACCGCACCTGCGAGGCTTTAGCCGCAGATGCGGCTTTGACGCCGCATGTGCGAGTTTTGTCTAGAGATGAGAAAGCAGCAAGTGCGGGAGTTTGGGCGCACCTGCGGAAGCGCATGTGCGAGGTGAGTACCGCAAGTGCGGAAATGAGCCTAGGCAGACTGTTTTAAAAACGGGAATTTTGTCATTTCTTCTCCTATTTTCATTTGGTATGGGAACTTGTGGAGAGCTTCAAGGAGATATTTTCGTCAAGGATCACAAGGTAAGTTATTCCAACTCATTTTTAAGTTAAATGCATGGTCTAGGTACGGATTTGAGTATGGGAAATTGCGGAAATTGGGAATTTTGAAGAAAACCTAGAAATTTGGTAATTTAGATTTTTACCACGAATTGAGCATGAATATTAGAGTAAATTGTATATTTGATCTAGTAAGACTACGGGTAGAGTTTATCTTCGAGAAATTTCAGATTCCGGGCACGCGGGCCCGAGGGCATTTTGGTCAATTCTCTGAGCGGAGTTTGGAATTTATGTTATTTGAATTGTTAACAAATATTAGAAAATATTTTCATTGGTTTGTCGTTATTTGGGTAGTTTTGGGCGTTGTTCATCAATTGGAGTCTTCGGAAGACCTTGGGAGTCGGTTATGGAGTTTCGGAACGAGGTAAGTCTCATTTCTAACCTTGTGAGGGGGAATTGTCCCCATAGGTAAAATTATTAAATATGTGCTACTATTTGTGGGGGCTACGTATGCACGAAGTGACGGGAGTCCGTGCGTAGCTACTAGTTATGCCTATGTCCGGGTAGTTTTAGGCCTACATCATGCTTTGTCGTTATTATATCTGATTTGTGTTGTTATTTCCTTTGAGTAGAAGCTAGATTGAGCATACTTATTAAACAATTTAATAAGAATCGAGAATTTGTTATAGAAATGAGAACCTTGAAAGTTTTCACAGAAAGTTCATGTTTTGGAGAGAAAAAAGGAAGAATACTTTAATAACTCGAGAAATTTATATGTAACCGCATCGCATGTGGGATTCGCGAGCGGGGTAAATCCTCCTACCACACTCTTATGGGATCGGGCCGTTCGCCTCGGCTCGACTTATGTACCACACTCTTATGGGATCGGGCCGTTCGCCTCGGTAGGACTTATGTACCACACTCTTATAAGATCGGTCTGTTCACCTCGGCAGGACTTATGTACCACACTCTTATGGGATAGGGTCGTACGCCTCCGAATTTCCTATGTATATACTATCTTTATTGAAGCAGGCGTAATGTTTGGCTAGAAGCCAATGTACCTGAGGGTTCTCCCCCTTCATTAAAGTATAACAATCTTTTTGGGTGAAACCGTATCTATGTATACGTTTTATTTACGGAAGGAAATTGCTAATTGAGATATGAGTAAAATGTAAGGAGGGAATTGTACCATGTGATTTATTCTCGTTTGTTATATACGTTTACTCTGTTTCATATTTATTTCTTTCTTTACTATACTTGATACTAATTGACTTCTAGCAAGTGTCAAGGTTGACCTCTCGTCACTACCTCTCTGAGGTTAGGCGGGATACTTACTGAGTACACGTTATCTTCGTACTCATGCTACACTTGCTGTGCATTTTTATTGCACATGTACCTTCATAGCGATGCGGCTGGTTTGGAGACTTAGGCGAGCTACATCATCTCGAGGCGATCCGCAGTTGACAGAGTCTCCCTTGTATTGTTTTCATTTTATTTTAATTTCTCTTTTCCAATTGTATTTCAGACAAGCTTTGTAGTATTTGTAAAATTCTTATAAATTGCTCATGTACTTGTGCCACCGGTCTCTGGGATGTTTTCGGGATTTAATTTAACAAATAGAATGTTTTACTTGTCGCATTTATTTAATAAATTTTTACTCGCTCACTGGGTTGTAAGTGAAAAGTAACGATTTCGAAAATGTTAAAACAGGAATTTATTTCAACTAATTAATGATTGGCTTGCCTGACGGAGGTGTCCGGCGCCATCACGACCTTAATAGATTTTGGGTCGTGACAATTTCTCACGCAATGCCTCTCGGTAATAGAGTGGTTTTGCCCAATTTGTCTTTCTCAAATCCAAATGGGTAATTCACAAAATAGTTGATAGATGCTCTAGTCGAGTTTTACTATCTCTAGATTCAACCTTTTAGTTGGGACTATCAATTTTTTGTTAGCCAAATTTTCCTAGACTAAGTCTCTCTTTCTCAAGTAGAGACTAAGTCAAATAGGTTTGAATCAATGTTTGCAACCATTAATTCTACAATTATAGCAAGAACTAGGCTAAATATTACACACACAACCATAAATAAGTCCTAAATCAAACACCCATTAAGTACCCACTACTAGGGTTGGGTCACAAAGCTAGAAATTTAGCTACTCCTAGTGGGTGATGAAGAAAATAAATGAGTAATGATGAATAAACTCATATTAAATGATAAAGAGATGAAAATCCAGTGTAAAATTGATAAGTTATCATAAGTTTCCTAAAACAGTAAAGAAAGACGGCTACCAACTTTCAGATATTCCAAATTTAACATAATTTCATCAAAAAAGACTATTTATACATAACTGAAATTTTTGGACAAAATTTTTCTTTCGGAGTTTCTTCGGCCGCACAATTTTGAATTGCGACCGCACTTCTTGAGTTATGCGGACTGCATAATCCTGAGTGCGGCCGCATATTTGATTTCTGTGGACGTGCAATTATAATGCGGTTCACACTTCTTGATGGTCTCAGGCGTGGAACTCTCTGATCTTTGTCTTCTGCGGTCGCACAATTGTGCGGTCCACACTTTTCAAAGCAGTTCTGTCAAGATTCCTTCATGATCTGCGGCCGCAGATAGAATTCTGCGGTCCGCACTTTGGCTTTTTTACTTGACTTTTGTCCTTGTTCAAAAATACTCCTCGAGTTGAATTTCATCACTTTGGCTCATTTTTCAATACTCCTGCAAGCACGCATATTTTATCATTTTTCTGGAATACCTTTAAATATTTTTGAGCTAAAACAAAAATAAAAAGAGCGTAAATAATTAGTCAAAATCCCCACTTATCACCCTATATACCCTAACTGAAGAATACTTTCATCTATTATATCTTTAAAAGACAATATGTCAGAATCTTTATCTTTTCAAATGTGGACCAACTTCTTTTAATAGATTAGGTGTGGCTCTGTAATCCCGTCACCCCCATAATTAAAAACTAGGTCCACACGAATCATCTAGAAACAAATAAGACAATGTAAAAACTTTATGACCATAAAGTAACACTTTATACAAAATGGACCCCACTTAATACAGAAATCAGAAATCAAACAATGGGAAAGAAATAGTGACGGTTACTCTTCAATAAAGAATGCAGAACATTACACTAGAGAATGCATCACATTACCATAAAATATTCCCAACTACCACTTTCCAATGCACTTAATCACATGCATATGGGATATTTGGACGTCATCCAATCATACACGACCAAAAACACACAGCTCAAAGCAATAACTTCATTATTTAAAAAACAAAACAATATCTCTGTTGCAGCCCTTACCAACAAACTAAACATATAAAATACCAGAAACATAAAAGCCTAGTAGACCATCAAAAATAAAAAATTAAGGGACCACCTCAAGAGATGCACGTTCACGAGAAAATAACATTAAATCGACAAACAAAAAAGGTGTAGAAAGCATGTATTAGAACAAACATGTGCACATTTACTAGAGAAGAAAAAATCCTAGCTCGAAACATTATGAAGAATTTCGCACATTCTTCAACAAAATTAGCATAAACACCACTTGACTTAGCCGAATCAACAAAGTTTTGAAGAAAGAACTCACCTTTTTGAATGTGTTGAGTCTTAGATCCAGAATTTTGTCACTGTCGGAAATCCTTGATGGAACCCATCCCGTTCTTTTGTCCTTTTCTCAATTTTGATCTTTGGTTTATGTGTTTTTACAGTGGGTTTTAGTATATTAAGTTAGTTGGTCGGGTTTTTTTAATCGGGCGGGGTAAGGGAATTGGGGCGGGTTGAGTTTATTTAGTTAAGTGGAATGTCTTTGTCTTTTAGAGAGTGCCACACGTCCCTATTAATCAGTATTTATCTTGTCCGAAAATATTAACTTCAATACAATTCAGGATAAAAAAATTCGAAAAAAAGTATATTAAAAATTAAAATTCAAAATATACTGGCTAATTCATAAAGAGCAATCATGTAGAGTGGGTATCTGGTGTCATCTCCACCCATTGTTTGGATAGAGAAATTTCGCAAAAATAGGTTAATTTGAGGACATTGCTTTTGTCTGAAGATTTAGAAAATAGCCTACAATAGAAAGAATTAAAAAAATTACACTCATTTTTATTTGTAGGTTTTGACATATGGCCAAATCATGATATTGAATTGTCACATTTTTGTATGTGTTAGTCAAATTTTCACAAAATTTTACTGAATACAACAATATTTGGTATTATCATCATTCTACCTATTTATTAAATTATCACATCCAACATAATTTGATTATATTATTCAACTGTTCACATATTTAGTACTATATTCACTATACTAATTTTGCAAGTTGTTCATATATTTTGCGTGATGAGCAAATTTTATTTGTATTTTTTCAATTGTCCATAAGTTGCTGGACGATCAAAATATTTTGTTATCTTCATTCAATCTATCTTGTTAGATTGTTTATCAGTTTTACCGGATGTCCTAAACTTGTATATGTTGTTCATTACTGATGTAGGTAAATATCATGCAAAAACGTGAAATTAATAATGATAGAAGTCGATTAGTGAACAAATTATGTAGTTACCATACACAAGATGTGAATCTTGCCTTTTTAGATAGTACTAATTTTAGGTACGCACTTTGCGATTGTACCTATATCAGTAAATATATAGTTTTTAAACATTATGCAAATATTATTAAATAATGTATTTGAGTTTTGAATAAATATTAAAACTTATAAGTTCCTAAAAATAACGAATGATATCTCACTAAGCTAGCTATGTCAATAATTTTATTGAGCTAGCTTAGTGAGGTTAACATTCATTATTTTTAAGAACTTGTATTTTTTTAAATATTTATTCGATAACTCAAACACATCATTTAATAATATTTATATAATTTTTAAAAATTATATTTATTGATATAGATACACGCGCAAATGATAGAAGATACAATTTTTTTTGAACTTTTTTCTTATTCGAACAATATATTATTCTCTTTGTCAATTTATGTAATATTTAAAACTATATTCAATAATTAAAATATATATTTAGTTAGGTACCAAATCTACTTTTAATAGTACATCTTATTAGAATTATAAGTTCCCCGATATAAGAAGAATGAATGTGAAACATATTTTCATTGAAATTATCCTCTCATATACAAAAAAAAAAGAAATGAAATATTATTTCCATTTCCCCCAAATAATATTTATTTGAAAGTTCTTAATATTAGGACTTCTTACATAATTCAAATAGGGAAAGAAGTAATAAAAAAAATTATTAATATTAAAGTCCTATATATTAGGATAATTGTAACGACCCGGTCCGTCGTTACGCAGTATACACATCTATTCCTTTATTTCTGTCTTGTAGTAGCTCGGTTAGGCTGTTATGGAGTATTGGGGTTGGTTGGTTCGGGTTCGGAGTGAAAATAGAGTGGATTNGATTTGGGACTTAGGAGTGTGTTCAGAATATTTTTAGGATGCCCGGTTTAGAATTAGGCTTGAATTGGCGAAGTTAGTAATTTAGCGAATTCCGGTTGATAGGCGAGATTTGGATCCGAGGGTCGGAATGGGATTCCGAGAGTTGCTGTAGCTTCGTTAGGTCATTTTGGACTTGTCCGCAAAATTTCAGGTCATTTGGAGATGTTTTGGTTGGGTTTTTGATCAAATGTGTGTTTCGGAAATTTTTGGGAATCATAGGCTTGAATCGGATGAGAATTTATGGTTTTGATGT
>ML273891.1:0-11910 GCA_005239495.1 Nicotiana undulata | reverse complement strand
GCAGCGGAACATGAGATTCAATGAGAAGTGTGCGAGCAGTCTCAATGATGTGCCTATTCTTTCACTCTGCAACCCCATTTTGCTGAGGGGTATAAGGACAATAGGTCTGATAAATAATTCCTTGAAAAGTCATAAACTGCTGAAATTGAGAGGATAAATATTCTAAGGCATTATCACTGCGAAAAGTGCGAATAGAAACACCAAATTGATTTTTAATTTCAGCACAAAAATTCTGGAATATAGAAAACAACTCAGAACGATCTTTCATTAAGAAAATCTGAATACATCTTGAATGATCATCAATGAAACTAACAAAATAACGAAATCCCAATGTTGAACTAACTCTACTCGGACCCCATATATCAGAATGAACTAAAGAAAAAACAGACTCTGCATGACTCTCAATACTACGAGGAAAGGAGGCTCGGGTATGTTTCCCGAGCTGACATGACTCACACTCTAATGTAGATAAACTAGGCAAACTAGACACCATCTTCTGAAGCTTTGATAAGTTTGGATGTCCTAAACGTCTGTGAATTAGGTCTGGAGGATCTGTAACTAGACATGCCTTGGAGGAATTGAGTGAGTTAAGGTAGTAAAGGCCTCTTTATTCAAGTCATGTTCCAATCGTCTGTCCAGTACTGCGGTCCTGCATAATAAAAGAATCATCAATAAAATATATACCACAATGGAGGGCACGAGTTAAACGACTAACATATGCAAGTCTAAAAGGACATCCAGGGACATAAAGAACGGAATCTAGAGTGACATAGGGTAGAGGATTCGNGAAACACAAGCGAAAGAATTACCAGCAACAGAAGTATCAGTCTGAGCAACAGAAGCTACTTGTGGAGATGTCTGCTTACTTGCTCGGTACTGAAGGAACTCATTATACTCCCTTCAGATAAAGAAAGTCTCTGGTTACCTGTATTCTCGGTCTGAGCAACATAAGTATTTTTGGGTGAACGACCATGTAAAGAATAACACACGTCACGAGTGTGTCCAAGTTTATGACAATAAGAGCACTTGGGTCGAGGCCTTCCAAAACGACCTCCTTCTCGTCTATTCTCCATAGGTTGAGATGCCCGATTGTCCACTGACTGGGATACGAGAACAAATGAGTCAAGTGTCTGTGATGAGCTTACTGGGTGACTTGGTGCTGCAGCAAGGCGAAGTAATCGAGAGAATAATTCATCAATTGTGGGGACAGTCGGACTAGCCAAAATTTGATCGCGTACTGAGTCAAGATCATTAGGAAGTCCCGCAAGAGTAAGAACTAGAAACATCTTTTGTTGCTGCTCTTGTTGCTTCTCAACACTAACAGAAACTGGCATCAACTTCTCAAATTCCTCCATGACTGCCTGTACTTCTCCCAAGTAAGTAGAGATATCTAATTCATGTTTCTTTAAATTTGTCATTCGTGATATCAAATCATAGAAACGAGATATGTCATTAGTGTATAAAGTACGAGCCTTTTCCCAAACCAAATAACATGTATGGAATGGACGAAACAAAGGCATCAACTTGGAATCAATAAATCTCCACAGAATACTGCATAATTGAGCATCGGTATTCTCCCAGTGTGCTTTGGTCTTTTCATCTCATTCGCTAGACTTCTTGATTAGATGATCTTGAACACCTTGACCTTTACACCACAGCTCGACAGATGAAGCCCAAGCTAAGTAGTTTGAACCTCCCATTAAAGGTTCTGAGGTAATCATAATACCGGAACTGCCAGAGCCCGATTTTTAGACCCGAAAACATCAACTCCAAAAGACATCGGTGAATTGAAGAAAGATCTATAAAATTACACCCAAATAATAGAAAGAACCAATTGGAAATTCCCTGAAACAGACGAAGGGAACACTGTAGCTGCAGGGAAAGGACTGTAGTTGCCGGAATTTTTTTAAAGTACTCGGAATCGAGAAATAAATGCACGGGTAGAGTCGGAATTACTGCGGGGACAAGCTGCCCTGAAGAAGCTCGGCCAAAAAATGGCTGGAAGATGCCTCACGCGCTGGAAAGCAGTGTAGCTCGCCAGAAAATTTCAAAGTCGTCGGAATCTGTCGGAAATAGTACTAAAGGACTCGGATTTGACGTGCGAGTAGGCTGTCCTCAAGAAGCGCGACCAAAAAATGGCCGGAGAAGGGTGCACGCGCCGGCGCGTGGGTGTCACGCGCTTGCCAAAAAAAAGCTGCGGGTGGCGTGTGGGAGCGCGTGAGGGGTCTTCCGGCGAAGATATTTTCTAGGGTTGGTCGCCGGAGGTCGATCTACTTAGTGGTGGTGTTGGTTTTTGCACAACACTGATAAAAAGTGGCTTTTTTACTGCGGTAGACCTGTGTTTGCCGGAAAAAAAATTCCGGTTGATTGATTTCTCTTCCCGGAGTCGCTGGAATTGATGCACAACGATAAATCTCTCACGATTTCTCTGATACCATGTGATAAAGCACAGGAGAAAATAATATATTATTCACATAATACAATGATACAATGAGCCATATATATATAGATAATACACGTCCTAATCCTAATACACATATGATTAAGGTTTAGGTTATTTACTCCTATTTGACTACTAAACTAACAATGCAGTAATTAGATAATAATTCAAGTAGAATTTAAATTATTTCTACATAGGGTCTACACTTTTTTTTTTTGCACCACTAAGCCTTAAATTAATTACTATAAATTAATAATTAAAAAGTCAGTTGAAAAATAAGTCGTCATATATTTTTCTGATTGTTTAAATTGAATGATATATAATTTTATTCTTTTACTATTTTCAGTTGTGTTAATGTATTACTTTATTCTTTTTATACTAATCAAAATTTGAATAACAAAACATATTAATATTATTCTCAAATAGTTGATGAAAAGGTATTTTTGGTCCTTTGAAATAATAATCGTGATTTTTAATTATTAAGAATTATAACAAAAAAATTTGTATTTTGTTATAGTTGAATAACATAATATTAAAAATAAATAAATCTCTAGATCGCGCTAAATACTAATCAAATTGAACTTAAATTGAAATATTAGAGGTTTTTCTAGTTTCATTTGATATGATTGAGATACTATTTAGTGTATAATGCAATTTTCATCACAATAGTAGTATTTGTTGAGATTTTTAAAAAATAATTAATTGTATATATGTATTTTGAAATTTATATAATATTGAATTCTTATTGAATAGAGAATGTACTCAACTAACTTCGATTATAGATGGAGAAGTATAATCCTGTATGACGATACTTCTTATACTTCATAATATATAATACTTTTTAAAAGAAAAAAAATTCACAAATTAATTATCTATATTTTTACTTAAGATATTCTCAACTCATATTTTAGAGAGGGGGATAGTTATTATACAATTTGAATAAATTTTTAATATTCTATAATAAGAAAGGGAACTTGAAACTATATTTTATTCTTAAATATTTTTTCCGAATGTTACAAAGTATTTCAATTGAAATTGTAGTTTAGTGAGAACTTTGTATAAAATGATATCAATTTATAATGATATAATAACATTTGAATATAAATCAACATGCATTATCACTAATTCCTTTTTAATGAAATCTTCTTTACATGGAATAGTTAATAAATAAAATAAATAAAATAATATTTCTTAAGGAGATAAAAGAATTGTCATATTTAAATGTATGTGATCTTAGTATTTTTAATTAGGTGAACATTTGAATAATAAAATTATCAAAAAGATAATTTTTCTTGTTGAAAGTACTTATTGATAAAATAATAATAACAATCAAGTAATGCATTTAATGAAGATAACGTAGGTTGAATGGAAAGTGGGGTCCATCAAAATTTTTAGTCCAGTATACAAGCAAACAATGCACTAATATATTTGAAATGACCATTATGCCCTTGGTCAACCTCCTCTTCTCTTTTCAATATAATAGAAATATAATATTTATTTTGGTTATTACTTAAATTTTAATTTATCGTATTATTGTTAATTCTATCGTTATATAACGATAAAAAGTGTCACTTTATGTAATGACCAATTTGGTGTGATCGCGTTGTGACTTCCATCATATTGCCTTTCCTTAGTATTAAATAATTCTATTTATTCTTTTACCCTACATTTTTTATATAATAAGTCTGTTGTGTATCCTATTTTCTCTTTGTAATGTTATATGTTTATTCTTCATATTGTTGGTGCATGACATTATAAAAGGACAACAAGCAATACACTCTATTCAAACGTTAGTATTCATTAAAATACTTCAATACATTACAATACGATATAATATATTATGAAACGATATGTAATAGCCGTCCAAACAATATATTAATGTACGAAACAATGCAAGAGTTCTATGACGAACATAAACAAAATGCGGCTAAAATAAACGTACAATATATACGTATATTCCATTTGTTAAGACTTAAAAAATTTCAAGTAAAATTCTTCGAAATATACATCTTGTAATTGTCACGAACTACATTTGTATCTCTCTTCCAAAAGGAAAAGACAGTTAAAAGATGTTAAAAAAAAAATAGAATTAGTAAGAATGTGATGTTAAAATTCCAACCTTGCAGTCTAAAGGAATAATATCGGACGTCTCCCTTTTCCCTTTCTCTTGCCCTGGTCTCCAAAAAGAAAAAAAGTTCAATTTTTTTTTCTAATTAACTAGCGATCTTCTCTTTAATTGCAAATGGCATTTTTACTGATCCAACCCACAAATTCCCATTAATTTCATTTACTTCACTGACAAATTTCCATCTTTTGCCTTTTGAGTCCTCTAAAATCTCCAATATATGGCCATCTTCACTAAGTCTAACTGCTAAACCACCTCCACCAAGACCAAAACTTGCCAAGTAGGAATGTGCTTTAGTAATATCAAAAGGGATTTTAGGCAAATAATTTTTAATCAAAGTTTTGGAGAGAAGCCAGTCTAAGAATTTGCTTCTTCTTGAGTTAACTCCCACCCAAAACTCTCCATTTTTGTTCCGTTTAATGTTGTCTGGAAAACCTGGGAGCTCTGAGACAACCTCAACACTGCCAGCTTGTGATGTTTTGAGCCAAAACTTGAAGATTTTGCAAGTGGTTGTCTCTGCAAAAAGGAGAAAATCACCATGTTTGCTCATCGCTACTCCATTTGGGAACTTGAGATTCTTTAGTAGAACTGAAACTAGCTTGCTTTGCATGTCATATTTCATTAGCCTTCCAGTGTTGTCACCACCAACTATGACTGATACATAACTCCTGAAAATGTTAGCAACTTATGTCAAAGATTTTGGTGTAGGAATTAGAGGCGCATCCATAATTTAAATTGAACGAGTTCAACATTTTTATTCTCACAACTAAATTCGTTACATTTGTGAAAATTATGAATTCAAAATTTGATATTTAATAAAAATTTACATGCAAGGGTTACCTTCTTGAGAATGTAGTACTGCTATCTGTAAAATAGAGGACTCCATGAGTTTGATCAATGCAGAGTGAATTGGTGAATCCAAAAGGAACACCTTGTGCCATTTTAGCAACTTTGGTAGCAACGCCTCCATTTGGGCCTACAACGAGGAGGCCCAAATAAGCATCTGCAATATATAGATCACCACTATTTTCATCAAAGTCCAGACCCAATGGGCGCCCACATCTGTGCTCAGTATCAGTATGGTCATGAAAACCTTCACATCCATCCCTGTTATTGCAGTCCAACTCAAAAGCAGTAAACAATGTTTGAGCCTAATTTGATTAAACATAGTTAACCATCCTATCATATGGGAGTCACCGGCCCCGGTAACTTCGAAATATATATATATGTATATGTTGGGGTATTCATGGTTCAATTTGGATCGATTTTTTCTAAAAAGAAACCAAACCAAGTAAGTCGGGTTTTGAAATATTGGAACCAAACCAACGGTTATTTATCGAGTTTTTCTTAAATATGAGATATACACTACCAAACACATATTCCGACGACTATATTTTCAACGTAAAACTATCAAACGAATTGTTCTTTGAGAAATTTATCATTTACCAAGAATATAAAAGCAAAGAATTAGATTATTATAATACCAAAGAACTAGTCTAAAAATACAAACGACTAATATGTACCATAAAAATTTAGAATTTTTTAATAAAAATATACACATATATAGGTGTACTAATAAATTTAAGTATATAGCTACTTGTATTGTCGGTTTGGTTAGATTTTTTTGGTTATTTTGTGATTAAAACCAAAATCAAACCAATTTGATCGGTTTTTAAAATTCAAAACCAAAACCAAACCAACTTAAAAAGTATCGATTGTTTTGATCGGTTCGGTTCGATTTTTCGGGTTTTTATGAACACCCATATGTATATGTGTATATATCTTAAATAACATGTATATATTTTAATTGGCACCCAAAGATTCAAAGCTTAAGGAGCTGCATTGGTAGATTTGGGAGGAGGGGAGGTACAACTTGACTTTTAGTGTGATGCGTGAGTCCGAATCTCACTCCAGCATTTGCTCAAAATTTTATTCGATAGTGATTTCCCCGCCATTTTCAAATTCCGGGTTATTCGTATGTGTATTACTAAAGAGAATTATCAACAAACTTTCAAAAAGAGCCTCACAAAAATAATCAGCTGGGGGACCAGACCTTGTAAAACGCTCCAAAAAAGAAATAATACCGTTTAGGCACGCCTACCATGATAGAAGTCGGCAATCTTAGTAAAAGAATATACAGCATGGTCCTGCTAGTAGTAGCTCCAAAACTTGCAATCGCAAAACAGAAGGATTTGCTTAAAGAATGAATTTTGATTTATAGATATAAAACTATCAAAATTATAAAACGAAAAAGTATCTTTTTATTTTGCTTTCTCGGTTTATTGGTGTGTTTATATATATGCAGACAGAAAGAGAGGGGAGAGGATTCATATAAATTCATTTATGTTTTACCATTTTGTTTTTCTCATTCACGTTTAGCAACATCCATATACTAATTAGGAACTATCTTCTAGCTAGTAGCTAGGAAGGCCTGAAGGGGGAGGAAAGATTAATTTCATTTCATGAGGAATAGTTCGCTTCTCAAAACTCAACTTGTATTTTTTGCATAAATATAAATTATTTACACCATAATGTTCATGTTTTTCGATCTTTAATAATTCCTTGAGATGAGAGTCTACCAAAGCCTCGTTAGGTAGGGGTATTATACTGTGTTTGTCGTTTTTGAATAATGTTCGTCTTTTTATTTCATATACGAAAAACAAGCCAAATCAATTAAAATTGAACGAACTATATATGATGTTTAATTTAAAAAAAAGAAGAAATATTATTTTAATTTGTTTTGGCCACAGCTGAAATATTTAGGATGTCTATGATTAGAAGTATATCTATTATCTTGGCAAGAAAGGAACAACAAAGTATTTCAGCTTAGCACAATTACAACAGTGGTCAAGATGATAATTAAAAGGTGTTCTTTAGAGGATGACTCATGCCAAGATTAGCCAGAAAGTTGCAGGACTTAAATTTTTATCCTAGCTAGAATAGATCAGGATTCAGGAGCAAAGGGGAATGTGAAGGATTGTAGGCTGTTTGCCAGTTTTACTCGCTACTAAATAAATATGAATTAGCGACGGACAAATTCAATAGCTAATTAAACAACAAAATTCATTGCTAATCTTACTATTAGCAACATATTAGCGACAAATTATCAAAACATTATGTTAGTCGCCAGCGATTTAGCGACAAATTAGCGGACAAAGTTCATAACTAATTCCAGCTTTTTAGTAGTGACTCTTTCACCGGGGATTTCATGTCCAGTGTTGAGTTTCCTTTGTTTTTGTTTGTTTGTATAGCTTTAATTCTTCGAAGTGGTAATAAAAAATTTAATTACAAACATTTTTTGTTGTCATAGTGGTGATGGGGAAAGGAGAGAACTACCAAAGTGTTTTATGTAGGAAAGTAGTCATGGAAAGAGCATGCTACACGTAATACGTTAGTTCCTTGTTGACTAATTCTAGCTCTTTACGTCAAAAACAGATACATGTTCTAACAACCATAAGATTAACAAAAAAGAAATAACAATAAGATTCTTAATAAGGAATGATAAAACCATACCTCTCCGGCGATGTGACGGCGAAATCCAGCCAGCGGCTCTCATTTCGGAGCCATTTGATAATTCGGCCATCAGAAACGCCGGCGTAAGGACCATCACCGTGACGGTCAAAGGCAAAGCTCTCCGGCCCGACAGCGCCCACTATTCCAATTACTTCTGATTCTTCAAACCTTCTCTCTATTAATGGATTAATTGATGAATTTTGATTAAGTGATGATGAGAAGAAAGACCCAGCTATCACAACAACAATAGCTGCCACAAACGAAAGCTTAAAGGTGGAGCTGGAGTTGGAAAGAGATAATAGAGAAGAAGCCATTAGCTAGGTTAAGTTTTTGGAGGACTAAAATTATAGTACTCCTGGTTATTTGCTGTGGTTTTTGGCATGCATAAATAAAAAATATTAGTAGAGAGGTTTGGTGGGGGTTTTGGGGGTATATAACAATAATTTAGTTAGTAAGGCAATAATAGAATGCATACCTTACTTTAACCTTGTAAAGATAAACAAATTATTCCTACTTCGGTTCAGTAAAAACATAATGATAAAAAATTTGAATAGAATAAAATAATACATAAAGATTAATAAATTCAACTTTTGTTGTGATAGGTTCCTTAACTTTACAAAATAAAGTCTAGTATTTGAAAATTAATTACTTATAATATCAAAAGACAATTTTGATATATTTCTGGTTTGGTATATATAGTTGTGAACAATTAATATCGTTTAGCAATACAAAATTAATTAACTTCACTTATATGAAACATATATTTCCTTATAGAATGAGTTCAATGAGATATACTTGAAAATGGATCAAAGTCCCACTCTTTTTTACTTATATGAATTTAACCAAGAATAATGTTTCAAGTTATCCGCCCAATGATTTGCTTTCCCGAATGGTTAAGTTGTTATAGATATCCACAAAAGATGCCTTCTCTTAGTAGCTAACTTGCAATATTTGTATGGTTAAAGTTAAAAGGTACATATTGCGATAGGAAAGTAGCAAGGTCCACTGCTATATATACCAACAAACAACAAGCAATATGGACGGGTGGATTCTTACGATTTTTGTAAACTCAATAATTTTTGTTTAGAGTTTATATTTGTATAATTTTTTTATTAAATATATAGATAAATATTTAGTTTGGAACCTATCAAATTAATATTATACATTAATTCGAGATATTTTTATTAAAACCCATAAATCTAAAATTATAAATCCACCTCTGATGTGGAGATGCTCTCTCATCTACTAGATTAGTCTTAGCCACAAATGATGGATGAGTAGACCATGGGTGTGGTACTGTGGTATGTTATGTCAGACAAAATACGCTCCCAAACTAAGCTACAAAATTGTATGATTTCTTTTGGCTCCATCACGATTATATTATTTTTTCCCGTTTAAGATAAGTAATTTTTTAGTTTTTTTATGGTCCAAAATAAGTAATTCTTTTCAGGTTTTAAGAATGAATTAATTATTTTTTATACATTATCTTTGGAGTAAATAGTGTTGAAATATACGTTAGGAGTGTTTATGTGAGATAGTAAAGATTAATATGGTTAATTTTATTACTAATTAATGCTAAAATATGAATTTTTTAATCTATATAAAAATATTCAAAAAATTACTTCTTTTGGATCGAAGGGAGTATTGAATATGAATAAGGCATTTTTGGGTTGCGGCCATATGATAAGATAGAGCACCATATGCTTGATTTTGGTGTTTTCTGTTTCCCCTCAACACTAAAATAACGGAAATATTATTTATATATTCTTTCAAATTATGCAGGTACAGGTGTCATGCAGTCTAGACAGCCAAGAAGCTACCAGCATACGTAGCCTGCTGAAGGATTGTGACATTATGTCGTTCTTTTTAAAATATGTTGACACCATGGTTAAGTTAAAGAAATCCTAGTTCTTTGTTATTATATGATGTGCTATTTGCTCATAATACATTTTTATTGCTACGGTTTGTTGCTTTATTTTATTATATTTTAACTTGAGTATCTACCTTCCCCAAATTCTATATGTAAAATTACACCGAATTTGAGTTTTTTGTTGTTGTTGTGATTAAGCTAAAGAAGACTCATCTACATATTAGAAAAAATGTTTTAAAAGAATTCAAGATTTTAAAAAATCTGAAACCAACTATATGTATTCAACGAAATAATAAATTTATTGTGAATTGTTTAGTATTACTTTGACAATTATCAACTTATAACTTTAGTGAGCATATATTAAAGCTCATTAATTCCACTTGCATTTTCTTATTAATTACTCTTTGAATCATATAGGAAGAAGGTAATCCTATGCTAAGTTAGGTCTTTTATGTAAAAGCACTGAAATGCGGCTGTTAACAAGTAACAAGTAGCATTATAGACTTTGAGGTTAATTTAACTAATTTATTACTTCTTGTAGTTCATAATAAGTGACCAGTTTCCTTTTTTATTTTGGTTCAAAATAAGTGTCCAGTTATGTAATCAAGAAAGAATTCAATTTGTTTTTACAAAATAACCCCTATGTATATATCACTAAAAAGTTTTCTTAATCATCACATTAAATGTTTAATTATGGATAATTTAGTCATAATAGGTATTTTGTATATAATTTAATATTTTCTTAGTGGACGTACTAAAATAAATTGGTCACTTATTATGAACCGGATGGAATATAGCGTTAGGCAGCAATTTATAATTTGTACAGATGCAACCACAGTTTTTCATAAATGCGTCCATTTCATCTCATCTCACAATTTTCCTTAAAGATAAAGAAAAAAAATCAATGCGTCCATCTCATCTCTCTTCCCTCAAATTTACTAATTTCTTCATCCTTGTCCATCTCATATCCCTTCTTCATTCTCATATCTATACTCTGTCTCTCTATTCCGTCGATGAATAGTCATTTAAGTATTTTTTTTACTCAAGTGGTGAAATTGGCCAGGCCAAGAAAGTGGCAATTCATGCAAATGATCCAAATTTTGATGAACCATAAGAGAATCAAACTCAATCTTGAACCCGGATCTATGTTGATGATTGACTCGAATAATGATTGAGTTTGTTTTTGCTTTTTGAGGTGTAAATATATGAGAATCTGCTAATGTTATGATGATCTATGCAGATAGAAGGAAAAATAGGAATGATCTGTTATCTGAATTTTTTTTTGAGGAGGGATGAGGGGTGGAGGGGGGTAGATTGTTCACGACTAGAAGGGGGATGGGAGAAAGAAGAAGTTGGGGAGGGGAGAAGCGTACATCACCAAATAGTTTTCAAAAAATAGTTGCCTCAGAAACACCTACCAACATCACTAAATCACATTCTTCATGGAAATCTATCAATCTAGACATTACAATTAAAATTGAAAATTGAATCATGAACCAACTTTAACTCAGGATAGGACCCACAAACCTACCAATAAATAGAATTATTTAATTTTCTAATTGCATCTGTGATGACCCAAAAGGTCATCTTACATAATTTAAGCTGTATCTGTGTTCCGAGGCTCCGAGAGCCTCCGTTAGTCTCACCTTGATATGCGTGCGCAGCCCGGACGTGTAGCCGGGAAGCTATTATGTGAAAATCGNATTCCGAGGTCCCAAGCCCGAGAAAAAGAATTTTTAAAGAAAATTATTTTCTGAAAAATATAAAGGATTTTGAAAATGAATAATTATGTGAAAACCGTGTTGCCGGGCCCGTATTATGGTTCCGCAGGCCGGAACAGGTTTATTATATGTTATGTGACTTATCTGTGAAATTTGGTATAAAACGGACTTGAAAGGTCGTGATTCGGATTAAAAATGGGAAATTTAGAAGTTTATGAGGTTTAAGAAATTTCTAAGAGTT
>ML273886.1:0-81438 GCA_005239495.1 Nicotiana undulata | reverse complement strand
TGAAAAACAGACAAAAACACCCTTGTCGGGCGATATGCGATCGCATTCCTGTCGCATAACAGGTATGCGATTCGCATCTTATCTTTCTTCGTCGCATATCAAAACCCTAGGTCCCAGAGATTCATCGCATTTGATAGATGTGGTCTGCATTGGTGATATGCGATCGCATTCATGCGTCGCATTTGCAGTGTGGCTTCAGGCATCAGATGGAGATGCGATCCACATGCGGTTCGCATTTGGGATATGCGGTCGCATATTTGACCGCATTTCACTCCTTAATTTTGACTCAACTTTCTGTTGCGGTATGCGACCCTTAGGCTTGAAATGCGATTCACATGTGGCATATGCGATCGCATTTGACCATTTTCCTTCTCTTTTCTCTTCTTCAACTCTCTTTTGCATGGTCTTGAGTGTTTACACCTTGTGTACTGCAAAATACCAAAATTCTATGATTAATAAGAGTAAATGCTTTTGAAACGAGCCATAGTTTAAGCAATATGGTATTCAATGTGCCGAAATTCTCCGGCACATCAGTGGTAACAACAACAACACCGGACATGCAATGGCGGTGACCACAATGAGCGGTCGAGGTGGTGAAACTAGTTCTTCCAAGCAGAATAGGGTTGTATGTGATGATGATGATATGCACCAAGATGAGGTTCCCATTGAGGTTGGGCAAGTGATTGAAGAGCCGATGAATGGTGAAGTGAAGATTAACATCAATGACAATGAGGAGTAAACACAAAATGATGTGAACCCGTCTAGGGAACACGTAGTTGACATACCCGAGCCGGTTGTGCCAGAAGCCAAGGCCCCATTGCCTAGGCCTCATACTCATTATCCTCAAATATTGGCAAAGCAAAAGAATGAGAATCAGTTCAAGAAGTTCATAGAAATGATGAAGAGTTTGTCCATCAACGTACCATTAGTTGAGGCTCTTGAGCAAATGCCCGGGTACGCCAAGTTTATGAAAGACTTCGTGACAAAAAAAATCCATGGAGTGCGAGACAATCAAAATGACCCACCAAGTGAGTGCAATTGTGCACTCAATGGAACCCAAACTAGAGGATCCCGGTGCATTCACTATCCCTTGTACAATTGGTAGTGCGGACTTAGCAAAAGAATTATGTGACTTGGGTGCTAGTATCAATTTGATGCCTTACTCTGTCTTCAAAACTTTGGGAATTGGCCAAACGAGAGAAACTTCGATGAGACTTCACATGGCGGATAGAAAAATGAAGCGACCCCTGGGTATCATTGATGATTTTTTGGTACGGGTCAACAAATTCATCTTGCTTGCAGATTTTGTGATATTGGATTGTGAAGTCGACTACGAGGTGACGATTATCTTGGGAAGACCTTTCCTAGCAACGAGGAAGGCTTTGGTAGATGTTGAGGCCGGTGAGCTCACCTTCCGGGTGGGTGATGAAAAGGTCGTTTCCATGTATGCAAATCAATGCGGCAACCAAATAGTATGTAGATGTGCTTTTTTGTGGATCTAGTAATCGAAGTGATAATTGATGATGTAAGCGCAATGATCAACGTGGAGGATCCCATGGAAGCGGTCTTATTGAACCATGAGGATGTTGTGACAGATGGCTTGGTTGGGTGTACTAATGCATTGTAAGGCATGGGATCCTATTCTTATGGACCCCGCAAGCTCTCTTTGGATTTGGAAAATCGGAAGAATCCACCAACAAAGCCCTCAATCGAGGAGCCACCAACCTTGGAGTTGAAGCCTCTTCCACCACACCTCAGGTATGAATTTTCGGGCCTTGCTTTTACTTTACCTGTTATAGTTTATGCTTGCTTAACCCAAGTGCAGGTAAATTCAACTCTTGAAATGCTACAAATGAGAAAGAAAGCAATTGGATGGACTCTAGCTGATATTCGGGGCATAAGCCCCGCCTTTTGCATGCACAAAATTATTCTTGAAGATTATGTCAAACCATACGTGGAACATCAACGGAGGTTGAACGAGGCAATGTAAGAGGTGGTCAAAAAGGAGATCATCAAGTGGCTCGATGCTGGGTTATTTATCCAATCTCTGATAATGCTTGGACTTCACCAGTGCAATGTGTTCCGAAAAAAGGTGTAATGACAATGGTGACAAATGATAAGAATGAGTTGATTCCCACTCGGACTGTGACCGGCTGGAGGGTTTGTATGGACTATAGGAAGCTGAACAAGGTGACCCAAAATGATAACTTTCCATTGCCATTTTTGGACCAGATGCTTGACAGACTTGCTGGGCGGGACTTCTATTGTTTCTTGGATGGGTATTCAAGCTACAACCAGATACTTATAGCCCCAGAAGATCAGGAGAAAACAATCTTCACTTGCCCGTACGGGACATTTTCCTTCTCTAGGATGCCATTCAGATTGTGCAATGCACCCGCTACATTTCAGCGGTGCATGATGGCAATTTTCACGGATATGGTGGATGACTTCCTTGAAGTCTTCATGGATGAATTCAGTGTGATTGGGGACCCATATGAGGAGTGTTTGCAAAATCTTGATAAAGCTCTCGCCCGGTGTTAAGAAACCAACCTTGTGTTGAATTGGGAGAAATGCCATTTTATGGTCGAGGAGGGCATTGTCTTCGGCCATAAGATCTCAAAAGATGGAATTGAATTGGACAAATCCAAGATCGAAGTTATCTCCAAGTTGCCTCCTCTGACTTCCGTCAAGGGAGTTCGAAGTTTCCTTGGGCATGCGGAAATTTACCGGCGGTTCATTAAAGATTTTTCCAAAGTGGTAAATCCCCTATGCAAGTTATTGGGGAAGGAAGCCAAGTTTGAATTCAATGAAGAATGTATGAAAGCCTTTGAGTTGTTGAAGTATAAGTTAACTACCACTCCAATAATCACCGCACCAAATTGGAGCTCTCCTGAGCTCATGTGTGACTCAAGTGACGTGGCGGTGGGAGCGGTCTTGGGGCAACGGATGAACAAAATATTGCATCCCGTATATTATGCTAGCAAAATCATGAACGGTGCCCAAGTTAACTATACCATCACAGAGAAGGAATTGTTGGCTATTGTGTTTGCTATGGAAAAACGTAGACCATATCTCATGGGCGCCAAGGTGATTGTTCACACCTATCACACAACGCTCTGGTACTTGAAGACGAAGAAGGATTCCAAAGCTAGGATTATGAGGTGGGTCTTGTTGCTCCAAGAATTTGATCTTGAGATTGTTGATAGGAAGGGAAGAGAAAATCAAGTTGCCGATCATTTGTCTCGGTTAGAGGAGCAAGGAAGGACAAAAGATGGTCTTGAGATTAATGATGCCTTTCCAGATGAGCAACTCATTTCGTCTCCATGCATGACATGCCTTGGTTTGCGGACATCGCCAATTTTCTTGTTTCCAGCATTGTCCCGTGTGAGCTCTCTTCTAACTAAAGGAAGAAGCTTAGACAGGACAGTTTGGATTACTATTGGGATGAGACATACTTTTTTAAAATTTGCAATGATGGAGCGATTCGCCAATGTGTCCCCGGGGAAGAACAAATGAGCATTATTGATTCTTGTCATTCATCTCCCTACGGTGGGCACCACGGTGGGGCAATGACAACTTCTAAAGTTATGAGTTGTGGGTTTTATTGGCCAACTTTGTATAAAGATGCAAGTGAATTGGTGAAGAGATGTGACGAGTGTCAAAGAGCGGGTGGCATATCAAAGAAGGATGAAATGGCCCTCACAACAATCCTTGAAGTTGACATATTTGATGTGTAGGGCATAAACTCCATGGGCCCTTTTGTTAGTTCGTGTGGTAATACCTACATTATAGTGGCAGTTGATTATGTCTTAAAGTGGGTCGAGGCCGTGGATTTGCCCAACAATGAAGCCCGGAGTGTAGTTGCTTTTCTCAAGAAGAACATTTTCACACGATTTGGGTCACCTCAAGCAATTATATGTGACGAGGGGTCTCATTTTTGTAATAGGGCTTTTGATACGTTGCTTGCTAAATATGGGGTAAATCACAAGGTCTCCTCTCCTTACCATCCTCAAGCTAGTGGGCAAGTAGAAGTTTCAAATCGGGAAATCAAGAACATCTTGTCCAAGACTGTGAATGCCAATAGGACCGATTGGTCAAGAAATCTTGATGACGGCTATGGACTTATAGGACTGCATTTAAGACTCTGATCGGTATGTCCCGGTACCGTTTGGTGTATGCTAAAGCGTTCCACTTGCTGGTTGAGCTGGAGCACAAGGCATTATGGGCCTTGAAAAGGTTGAATCTTGATTGGGACACTACAACAAATCTCCGTGTTGAACATCACAATGAGCTTGACAAATTTAGGTTTCATGCCTATTCAAGCTTTTCATTGTATAAGGAGAAAATGAAATATTTGCATGACAAGTATGCCAAGAACAGGGAATTCAAAGTGAGCGATTTGGTACTACTCTTCAACTCCCGGTTGCGTCTCTTTCTGGGCAAGCTCAAATAAAAATGAAGTGGTCCCTTTGAGGTGGTGTTGGTCACACCTTTTGGTGCCCTTGATCTAAAGAACAAAAATGGTGAAATCTTTCGGGTGAATGGGCATCGTGTCAAGCACTATTTGGGAAAGATTGAGGATAGCCATGTGGTGTATTTTTGAGTAAACGACCTCAGAATCAGGATTTGAAGGTTCCAACAGGTTCGTATGATGATTTCGGACAGGAGCGTATGTTCGGATCGGGTTTTGGATTACCGGGGAGCGTTTCAGCGCATATTATGGAAGTCAACATTTTAGAAGAAAATTCATAAGTCTGGGTTGAAGTGTATTTCAGTGATATTGATGTCCGTTTGGGATTTCGAGTTTGGTGATTCTGGTGTTGGGAGCGCGATCGGAAGTAAATTCGGAGGTCCGTAGGTCATTTTGGAGTCATTTGGCTAAAGTTAGAAATTTGAAGGTTTTAAGAAGTTGGATCGGAAATGGAAATTTTGATATCGGGGTCCGATTTCAATTCAGGAAGTTGGAGTAGGTCTGTAATGTCTAATATGACTTGTGTGAAAAATTTGAGGTCAATCAGGCGTGATTTGATAGGTTTCGGCATCGAATGTACAAGTTGGAAATTTAAAGTTATTAAGCTTGAATTGGAGTGCGATTCATGGTTTCGGCGTTGTTTGATGTGATTTGAGGCCTCAAGAAGGTCTGTGGGATGTTATGGGATTGAGTTGTGTGATTGGACGGGGCCTTAGGTGTGTTTCCGGGTGGTTTCAGATCATTTTGGGCTGTTTTAGAAATGGCTGATGCTGGTGTCTGGTGTTGTTCTTCGCGTTCGCGGGGATCCCCTGGCGTTCACGAAGAAGGATTTGGCTTCAGGGACTTTGTTCTTCGCGTTCGCGAAGAAGAAAAATCTCTGTTGCGCAGGTTTGACTTCAGAGGCTCATATCTCACAATCTATAAAGAATTTTGAGATGACGTAAACATGAAAGTTGTAGATCTCTATGTCTAGTTTCTAGAAAAGTACACCATTTAGCATTTGGATTTGTGTACAAAGAGTTATGACTAGTACACTACAGGGTGTCCTGGAAGATAAAAAAGAAATTTGTGTTACATAGGGCTGACTTTGGCAGCTTATATCTCGAAATATATAAGGAATTGGGAGATAACCAAAACACGAAAGTTCTTGGAGTCGAATTTTCTAAACATTAAACCATTTGTTATTTGGAGTTTTGTGCAAAATGTTATGACCATTTTACTAGAGGCTATCTGAGAAGAGTTTGGAATTGCTTTTCGAGATTTTTTTGTTCTTCGCGAATGCGAGGGTAGGCCCGCGAATGCGAAGAAGACTTGCCTGGCCGTGTTTAAGTTTGCAAAAAATGGGTTAGGCTTATTTTATCTCATTTCCTCCATGGGAGACGACTTAGGGGTGATTTTGGAGCTCCATCTTTATCATCTATGTCAAGATAAGTGATTCCCACCTATTTCAAGTTAAATACTTTGATTATATATATATATTAACATGTAAATTCATGGAAAATTAGTGAAAACTTGGGGGTTTGGTAGAAAACCTAGAAATTAGTATTTTTGGATTTTGACCACGAAATAGGACATGGGATTTGGAATAAATTATATATTTGAGTTCTCGAGGTTATGGGTAATGTTTATCTTCGAAATGTTTCGAAATCCGGTCACACCGGCCCGAGGTTGATTTTTATCGACTTTTCGATCGGGGTTAGGAATTGTTATAAATTGGATTCTAATGTATATTTGAGCATATATTAATGAATTTGAGTCAATTTGAGTCATCGGAAGGTTTTGGAAGCCGATTATGAATCTTCGGAGCAAGGTAAGTCTCCTTTATAACCTTGTAAGAGGGAATTGTCCCCATAGGTGAAATAATAAAATATGTGCTACCATTTGTGGGGGCTACATACGCACGAGGTGACGGGAGTCCGTGCGTAGCTACTATTATACTTATGTCCGGGTAGTCTAGGATCCAAAATCATATTTTATTTTTCGTATTGTTAACCTTATTGATGAAATTAAAAATGATTAAACCTTATCGAACTTGGCAAATGAATTTCTAGAAAAGATTTAAATATTATCTTCGTGGCCATTAAAAGAGAAATTGTAATTTTTCTTGGGTAATTGTTTTCCCGATGTAGTCGTGGCAGACTATTTGAATGTGTATGATTATGTGTGACCGCTTCGCAATTTATATTCCGCGAGCGGGGTGATTTCTTCCACTACTCTCATGGGAGCGGGTCGTACGCCATGACATGTTAATAGATGCATCTATGATTCGCGTCGTTCGACCCTTCGGCAGTGCACAATTTACATTTATGTTGGTTCGGGTTGTTCGACCCTCGGCATTTCCTGCGCATGATACTTGTGGGATACAATATATGATTTGAACTGTTTAATTTCTTAAGATATAAGTTGTTAACTGAGACGACTGAAATTGGGATTTATAATTTATGGAAGAAATTGTATTTTCCTGTTGTTATATGTTGTTTAATGATAACATACATGTTTGACATCACACTTGATTATATTAATTTGACCTCTCGTAAGTGTCAAAGTCGACCTCTCGTCACTACCTCTTTGAGGTTAGGGGTGATACTTTCTGGGTACACGTTATTTTCGTACTCATACTACACTTGTTGTGCATTTTGTTGCACAGGTACATGTATATCTAGTGGCGTCGTGGCATGGCTGGTATGGGTACTTAGGCGATCTGCACCATCTCGAGACGACCCGCAGCCAGCAGAGTCTCCTTCAGAGTATTGAGTTGTACTTTCTTTACTGTCCCATTGTATTCTGGACGGTCATTGTATTTCATTTGGTTTTTCTTATAAATTGTGCGTGCACTTGTGGCACCGGGTTTTGGATGATTTTGGGATGTATTTGTTAATTGAGTTGTTAAAACCTCGTTATTTACTCAGTAAATTTTATTGATTGTTATAAAATGAAATGGAAAGTAACGATTTCAAAAATACTAAAATAGGAATTTTAATTAACTACTTAGTGTTGGCTCGCCTGACAGTAGTGTCCGGCACCATCACGACCTTAATGGATTTTGGATCGTGACAACGTGGTATCAGAGCACTAGGTTCCCTTAGGTATCACGAGTCATGAGCAAGTCTAGTAGAGTCTTGTGGATCGGTACAGAGACGTCTGTACTTATCTTCGAGAGGCTACATGGCTATTAGGAGTACTTCCCTTCTTGATTCTTCATCGTGCAGTTTGATTCCTTTGAGGCTTATGCTTATGTTTATTCCTACTCAATCTTACGCGTCGCGAAGCGCTTGCTATAAATCGGGAATTGAGGAATTGTAATGGTACTTTAGATATGGTGCGTGATGTTTTCCATGCATAGTTGGTTGGGGCTATTGTCGTTGCTTTGCGGAAGGATATTATGTGGTTTCAGCTCAGTAGTTGTATTTCTGAGAGCTTGGAGGCTATTCCCGGGTTGTTATGATGCTCACGAATGGTTATCGTGAAGTAATGAGGTGTTGGTAGGAGGCCTGCCCATATGTCAGGGCCGAGAGTGACTTGATGCGAGTTCTACTCAGAGCATGATTCTGAGGTTTCAGTATTTTATTTCTGGCGGAGGAAAGACCATTGGACTATAGATGTTCAAGTTTTGGGTGAACAAAGTAATAAGACTTGGGGTTTTCAAGTGAGGTGGAATCTTCATCTGTGATGTGGTATTATCGTCCTTGATCGAATAGAATGTGTTAAGCTCGTTGGTGTTATGATCTTCTACGATTCTCCTTTGGGGCGGGAGATAGTGAGATAGTATTGAAAAAGCGACTGTCAAAGATCGTGGTGTGCGGTGGTTCGGGATTGAATAAGTATTTCTAATGTTGATGGCTCGAGAAGGGGATCTCTAAAAAGGGTTAAAGTTAGTAGCAATCTATCGGGTCAAGTGCTACAAAGATAGATATTGGCCTAAGGCAACGACTGGGAAGCAAGGGGATGAGGAAAGACACGTGGGAAGTGTCAGGCAATGGTTAAATTTCTAGAAGGCCAGGTGTAAGAAGCAAAGTCGAGTAGTTGCTTAAAGGAGTGAGTTTGACCAAGGGGGGTGAGTGGCAGCGTAGCATATGAGTTATGTGGTAAGATAGTTGCACATATTGAGGAGAAGTTTGGAGTGATTTGAGAATTTTAGTGGATGGTGGTTGGGTCCACCGGCTTAAATTGAAATATTGGCTATTTCGGCGGAAGATTGGGTACAACAGAGGGGAGTTGTTGGTATGAAGGAGAATGCAATGTGACTTTGGATTGGAAGGTGTTGTCGCATATTTAGTTGATGTTCATAAAGAGTGACCGGACTAGTATAGTTGGTGAATGAGAACGAACTTAGGATGGGGTATTGATGTTGTAGTGATTGTTCCCCGTGCAGCGACATTGGAGGATGTCAACATGTAATTTTCACATATGGGTTATCTCCTATGAGCAGGTTAGCGGTCGTGTGGTTGGCAAGGTTTCTGCGAGGGATTCTATTGAATATTCGATAAAAGGTCAAATATATGAACGTTACTAGAGATGCATAGTGTTCATGAAATGCGAACGGAAGGATTTCAAGGAATTTGGCGAGTTGGTAATGCAGGATCAGGTCAATATTGGTGGGTTCCAAAGTTTTGTAATAGTAGCTTCAATCTAAGTGGGAGAGGGTCCCACCGCCTATGATTTGGGTTGCATGGTTATCTACTAGTGAAAATTCTAGTTGTCGGCATAATGATGGGGTAATGTAGCCAAGGGAAGAGGGCTTAAGTTGTAATTTAAGAAAATGAATTGTTAGGGAGTGCTATAATTGGCCTTGTTGACTTGTGTTCAGGCTTTGGGAAGATTCAGGGATTATGCTTCATACAAAGATGATTTGCAAGGGAAGTTGGTCAGTTGGGTGCTTTATTAAGATGGGGGTTCAGGTGCCAGCGGAGCCGTGGAGTTGATTATATTCGGGCCCAGGCCAAAGTGGATGACTCTCAACAATGGTTCTAATGAATTCAAAAGTTAAGAATGTTGTGTTTAAGGGTTTCAAGCCCGCATTGTGGCTAAGGATCGGGCTCTTGCAACAGACTGACTTGTAGAGAGGAATCACTAGTTATTAGTATCTAATGGGTCTTTAATTTTAGGGTTTACTTGTTATTGGGTCAGTGGTATTTAGTTTATTTCATGCTTAATTTACCGAATTAGTGGTTGGAAATACTTATTCATGCCTTTTTACTAGAGTTGTTCTTGAGAAAGATGACCCAAGTCTAGGTAAAATAGGCTAACAAGGAATTGGGGTGAATTCAAGAGATTGATAGCTCCAATTAAAGGGTAGAAACTAGAGATAGTAATACCCGACTTGAGCTAATTTCACTTGCTATGTTGAAACACCCAATTAGGCTTGAGAAAGCCAATTCAGGCAAAGTCACCCAAACTACCGAGAGGTATAGGGTGAGTAATTGAGTGTGAGGTTATATCACGAGCCCATAACCAACAAGTTTATCCCAGATTTTAGATCCTGTTAGGTGCTCGCCTAGGTGTAAGTTGCATCCCTAGTGCCTTTTATAACTTGATAAAACCTTCACAAAAATATTGTAGCTAGAAGCAACTTTTTAGTATTAAAACTAGTATAGAATCAAAACAACCCATGTTTAGAAGAGTAATTAAGAACAATACACACTGCTAAATCGGATAGAAACTCAACTCCAATCATCTAACTCCCTGTGAATTTTGATCTCGATCCTATCGGGTAAAAGCTACATCGACCTTGCCTTGCCATTCTATAATGGTAGAGGTGGGAGCTCGATCAGATAGTAAGGGGACGGAACGATTAAGTTTAATTGGATCCCAGAGTTCAATGTTCAATGTTAACTTGGTGGTTGATGTATTTAGAGAGAAATTCCATGCAGAGGATGAAGAGGTAAGGTGACATCGGGTCACCCTGCCTGATGCCCTTAGATGGATTGTAAAAGTTGGTTTTTGACCCATTGACCAAGATTGCAATTCTTGAGGTACTAACACAACCCATGATAAACTTAGTGATTCGTGGAGGAAATTTGAAGAAAATAAGGGCTATGTAGATGAAATACCATTCGAGTCTGTCGAAAGACTTTTCAAGGTCAATTTTGAAGAGTACTTTACCTTGGCACCCTTTGATTTTCTAAAAATGGTTAATAATCCGTTGAATAATAATTGCATTATCAGTAGTGCGTCTGCCTTGGAGAAAGCTGAATTGGTAGGGCCCTATCAGTTTGTCAAGGAAGGGTTTGAGTCTGTTTATAATGATCTTAGTAACGACTTTATAGATAGTATTGCAAAGACCGATGGGTCGGAAATTATTGAGGTTGTTTGCATTGTGAAATTTAGGTATTAGGCAGCAACATGTTGAGTTTAGTGTCTCAGGTATGGAAAGGCTTTCAATGATTTCCTAGAAATAAGTAAAAATAGGGTTTTTTACTATCTGCCAATACTTTTGATAAAAAAGAGGTGAATACCGTGAGGTCCTGGATCTTTAAAAGGTTTGAAAGAAAAAATGACGCGGGTAATTTCGAAGTCATATAAAGGTTAGTCAAGGATGGTAAAGTCTATATTGTCAAAGGATATGGGTGAGGCAATGATCTTTTTAAGGGTGTTACTGTGTGATCAGTGTGAAAGGCTTTTTGGAAGAAAGCATATGTGTGGTATAATATTTGTGACGGATCATTGATCCAGTTGCCCTCATTATCCTAGAAGAAAGCAATCCTATTGTTTCCTTCTGCGGTTTACTACACTAAGATGAAAATACTTTGTATTGGTGTCTCCATCATTGAGCCAGTTAATACGTAAGCAAAATTTTCAATAATCCTCTTCAATTTCAACAGGTTATTATAATCATCAATGTGGTCATTTTCTAGTAAGTGAATGATGTGGTTGCTAGGGTAACGGGGGGAGGCTTGGATTTTTAAGTCTTGCGAGGATTCTTATTTTTTGTTAGTATTATTGTCAAAGGTTGTTTTAGCCACTCTGAGGTTTTCAACATGTTATTATTATTGCATTAGGAAGACTATTCCTATGCCAAGCATCTCTGACGATGTTATCAAATTCGTGGCGATAGAACCAGTAAGTTTCAAGCCTAAATAATTTGAACTTGTCGAGGTGGCAGGGCTTGTTATGGTTAAGAAGTATTGGAGTATGATCCGAGTATGTTCATGGGAGGTGTGTGACAGAGGTGTCAGGGTGTCGGTTTAACCAAACGGTGTTATCTAGGCAACGGTCTATTCTTTCGAGGATTAGGCCATCAGAATTAATCCTAGAGTTGGTCCAAGTATATTTGGCCCCTTTGAATCCTAGGTCTATTAAATATCAATAGTTTATACATGAATAAAAACATAAGGAGGGGCTAGGATTTATGGTCCTGCCTCCCCACTTTTCATTTTGAGTTAAGATTTCGTTAAAATCTTCACACATAATCCAAGGGCCCGTATATGTAACATCTATAGTACGAAGGTTATTCCAGAGATATATACGAGTACTAAGGGAGGTACTAGTGTAAACAATGCTAATAAGAAAAGGAGTATGATTTGGAGTTACCTGAAGCATGGCATGAATTTTCCGGTGAGATTTATTGATTTGGTTGAGAGTGACTAGATTGTCGAACCAAAGAATAGAAATTCCGCCTGCATGTCCTATGGCAGGAACGTAGAGCATATCAGAGAAATATAATTCATCACGGAGATACGTATAGTCTGTCATCTTTGTTTCAAGATGAGCAACCATACAAGGATTGTGAGCGTTGATGAGGTCTCTGAAATTTCTTTTGAATTCATTATTGTTTACACCACGAATGTTCCACACAATTAAGTTTATTGGTCTATTCATTGGGAGATGATTTTTATTGGGTGGTTTGATATGTATCCCCGCCTGCGGGAATGGAGGAAATTTCCTCAAGGATGGACTGAGTACCACTGCAAAATTTCCCGTTGCCTTGAGTAGTGGAGGGTGAATGTCGATTGAGCATTTGAAGAGAGCTACTGGACATTTGAAGATGTACTTATTGTCCTCCATCTCCTGGAATAACATGAGAGATGCTTCTCTGATGCTTGAAATTTCGGTGAACGATCTCCTAGCTTGTGGGATTATTACTTCATCTACCATCTCTTCAACTATCTTGTGTTCCTCTTATTCTTGAAAGTTGTGAGGGTGTTGACGGTGGGGTGATGTTGGGGAATTGGTTGCCATGGGTAGAAGATTGGTTGGTTAGTTACTAGGTCCACTGGGGTGAATAGTAGTAGTTGATAGAGTAGCTCCATGTTGTTTAGAGGATTGAAGTGGTGGTTCAAGTTAGTGTACCTGCATATTATGGAAGAATGTCGGAGCTAAGGCCGGGGCTAGCGGGTCTAGGACATTTGCTAACCACATGTGGTTGATGTAGTTCCCTATGGCTAGCGCCATCCCCTCCGATATTGGTTGCGTAAGAAAATGTGGGTTTTGAAGGACAATTCAAACCCCATATCAGTTGATGATCAACCAAAAAAAGTTTGCATGACCCTGTAGCCCCTATTCTATCCACGTTAGAGGATCATGGTTTTGGGGAGGAGGGATACAAAAGTAGGAGGGTGAAAGGGGATTTGCAGGGGGAAAAGGTGAACATTTTCCATTAGAGTCTCTTGGAGAAGGTATTATTTTCGTGTTTGTGGGTTTTAGATGGATCATTATTTATAATGGGGGATATATATATGCATAATTGTTGAGTGTTCAGCAATATCAAATGATTGCAAATCGTTGCAAAGATATTTTTCATGCATTAAGATAGGGGAGGCTTGTAGAGGTTGATTTATTGCGATTAGGTAGTCGGGCAATAACACATGGCCAATGGGATTTGCCATTTGTTTGCAGAGTTGCAATCCGCTAGAGATTTTATAATTTTTAGGGTAAGTATTAAGCTCGTGATTAGTTGTCATTGGGTGGTATATTAGCTTAGGGTTTATATTAGTGCATGCTAAATGATTGCCACTTGTTATGTTTGTAGTGGCTAGGTTTGTTGGGGAGTGGATCAACTTTGAAGTTATTGAAGGGGTTGGAGAGAGGGCATGTTTGTCCTTGGCATCAACCGTTTGGGAATCAGAATTGTGAGACTTGGACTCATAGTCCATTAAATTAGAGAATTTATTATGTGTGGGGATAAAGGCATTTTCGTCCATCTTTTTAGGGGTTTGAGTATTATTTGTGGGGGAAACAGTCGAATTTATGTTATAAATTGTAGTTGATGGAGTGTTTTGTGAGGGAGCCTGGGAGTCACAAATTTTTTCCCTGTAGCAAAGATTTCATCGTTAAGGTATTTACCTGAGGCCGCTTCATATATCCTAACAACAATATTGTTACCTGATTTTGGGCTGACGATTGCAGGATGATTAGTTTGATTTTCTATTAATTTTTTCCTACCCTGAATTCTTCTTTTATGGAAGTTCACTGTTTGCCACCGACTCTCTATTGGAGGTTGAGGTCGACATGAGTCCTCGACGTGTTCTTGTGTAGTTTGTGAAGAGTTTTGATCCTGATAGAAAAATTGATTTGTGTGTCTCAAGTGACCATACTTTTTACAGAGAAAATTGCTTCCTTCATATGTTAATGGTTGTAGATATGAGCCTGTTAAGATGCGTGGTAGAACTGGTTGTCCATAAGAAGTTCGATGCATAGTCTCGCATATCCCACGAAGGGTAGCGCTGGTGCATGCGTCAATCTTGAGAAATTTTCCTATGGAATTTCCACTCTTTTGTAGCATTATACCATCCTAGAATTTTGTAGGAAGTTGGAGTAGGCTCACCCATACTGCCGCGTGAACTTGCTTTGCCTTCTCGCCACAAATTTCGGCTCCCATTGACGAACAAATAAGAAATAACCATTGATGAACCATGGTTCGTTTTGCAGAGCTTTCATAATATTTTTGTCTTTAGTGAATTTTATGATAAAATTGTCATGACCCAAATTAAGTAGTGAAAAAACTCTGTGGGCTTTCATAGTTGGAGACTTTGTCTTTCAAGTAGTGGTGCATGATTCGTTTCCCTATCAGTTTTATGAAAACAGAGTATTTCCATAGGGTGTACATCCGATTCCGATCCTCTTCAGTGAAATTGATTTCTTTGATATGTTTGATGATGGATTTGGCTGTATTTGTGACATCTTCTCCGATAGTGTCCATAGCAGGAGGTAGGATTTCGAGCTGCTTGGGGTGGGGTGGGGTGGGTTATGGGAGTATTAAGGTGCATTAGATTAGGATATGCCATTGATTCACATGCTAAAAGTTTTTCTTTGAATGAGTGCATTTTGTTTATTTCTCTCACCGAGTTAGATGGAGTGGTAATGTCTGGTGGTCACGGAGGATGTATAGATCCAAATTTGTATCTGGAATTTGGGACATACTGTTACTCGACATGAAATTCAGAAGAACTATGAGTAGTTAGAGAAAAATCATTAATGTGTACTGTTAAGAGTTAACTTGATTAAAATGCAAACTTGAAGAAAGGTAGGATACAAAATATATTTTGCGCTTACACTACCCTCTTTAAACCTCACTTTGTGAGCTTGCATTGAACTTGTTATTGTTGTTTGTATGGTTTTCTTTAGTGAGTTGGCTAGCTAGCATAAACAATTTAATATTTATTATTTTCTTAAACTTATGATTTATTTCCTCAGATTTTATTTTATAACTCAAATATATCTTTTCAGTATTGTTTACGTGATTTTTAAAAGCTTGTGTTGTTCTCCTTCAAATTAAGTTCGCACTGAAAAATAGGTATTCAATTATTTTCAATATTTAGTACTTTAAAATCAAATGAAATATTATTTATTAATTAAGTTTTTCTTTATTTGAAATATATATGAAGTCCTAATATTTAGGACTTTAAAATCAATCCAAATTTACCATATAGTAATTTATTTCCTTTTCTTATGTAATAAACACGTTATTACCCAATACTTTTTTTAGGCAACACTAGGCTAAATGTACTTTGAAACCGTAAGCTTGAGAGACACCATATATTCCTTAGTATTTTTTCGATGTGTGCCGATTAAAGATTATTCTTTTGTTATTTGAATTAGGTAACATAAACATTCTCTCTAATTAGCAAATTCTACCTATGATGTTCCGGCAACATAGAATTCTTTATGTTTTTAGTCATTACATTTTAATTTGTTTTGAAGTTTGAGTTTTATATTATTATATTAGACATATTTAACACTCTATTATTTACATCAATATCAACGCATGCTTCCAACAATATTGTGTTAAATTTTTTGACAAATACATGATTTACTCATCAACTTGGCGGGATCATGGGACTATTGGACTAAATTTTGAGATCCTTGTGAGACGGCGAAGCATAATTTATGATCAAGTTGAAGGGTTAACACTGAAAAAGAATCATAAAAATCATATTTATGTGATTCCACAAAATTGTTTGTGGAACAAGACTTATTTTAAAAAGATATAATGATGCCTTGTAGGATGTAGTTTGGTTAAAATTGCTATTTAAATTATTTTTCTAGGTTGAATTTTGACATTAATGAAGCTGTTAGCTATTAAATTTTTCTTTATTTAAACTATGCAGAAATTCTTTATATTTCAAATTTTTAATTTTGCGTAAACATTTACTTTTATAAATATTTTTCTTAGTCAGCGTAATTTGAGAACTATAGGATTAGTACTCATCATCTTCCTGACTTGTACATAACTTTTAATATAATATTTATTTAATTTTAAAAAAGTTTATACTCATTGAGAAAATCTCTTTTGTATTTTGATTTGTGTAGAAAATCCCCTAAAACCGATTTGTTGGAGCTCTAAACAAGGTTCTAAAAGTGAAAGATCCAAAACAGCAAAAATGTTTTCTCCAATTTGCCACCCAATCGCGAAAGCCCCAAGAACCCTTTCCCCATACAATTAATTTCGTGTGATTTCGTCGAAATTCACCCCGCCCTTTCATATTCTTCTTCCCTTTTTCCCCTCTGAACTTTCGCCGTTTGTATTTTGGAATGTCTCTCTGTTTTCCTTTTTTTCAATTCAACATTGTGATAATCCATTCTATGCATACATGATTTCGCAAAACTTGACAAATTTCTACTACTTCAATGGGGGGCTTAACGAGTAATCGGAAGCGCGGTGGCGATTGTTTCACCTTGAATTACAAAACTCCAGCTTCAAACGTTGACCCTCACATTTCCAAAAAATCTAGGCTTTCTATGAACCAAACAACTCAATATCACAGCAATACATCAACAGCCACAAGGCTTTTCATCAAAGACCCATCTAACATCTGTCCCATTAGAAGAGAAATTCATGCTCCTTGTAGAAGACCATCTTCTTCAAGATTTGGAGGTGGGTCCCACTCAGTAATGGGGAATTTCCTAGTTCAGCAGTTATATAGAGCTAGACGCAGCGCTTTTAAAACCTTCAGGTACTTGAAGGAAAAAGATAAACAAGTGGTATTAAACATTGATGATGGGGATTCAAATTTTGAGGAATTGGGAACTGGGGTTGTTCCACAAACGGGTCTTTTTGACGATTCGGGTCAGAGGCGGAAGGAGAGTAATGCAAAAACGGGTCTTGCTAACGGCTCAGGTGGGAGATGGAAGGAGAGTGATGGTATTATTGAAATATTGGATAATTCTGATGATGGTGTTGTTACGGATGTGCAGCTTCAGAGTTCTTCAGTTGTAACAGTATCCGATGACGATATGAATTTGTTGAAGGTGGAGAATGCAGAAAAGATGATGGATTCATTATCTTTGAGTAATAGCAAGTTTGATGATTCATCTTCATCAGCATCTTTTGTTCCTTCATATAAGAAATTGCTGGATTCAGCTGAGAAAAGAAATGATAATTTAAATAGCCTGCAGTTTCACATTCAGTATACTGAGAAACTTCTCGAAACATATAAATTGTTGAGGCCTGTTAAGGAGGTAATATTGCTGCAGTCTTTTTTTTGGTAATGTCGTTCGTATGCATTCAGGGCTTGTTTCTTTTGCGATATAACAACAGTAATCCATGCATAAAACACATGCATTATTAATACAGCAATTGGTTCAGTTTAAATCTTTGCATTATTAAATATGCATTACTGAAACAGTGTTAGATTTTTGTGTAAAACTCTGCAGTCCTAGATCCTTGTATATATTGTCATTGGTATGCATTAGTGCGTATGACCTTATGTTGTGTATGGTTTAATGACTTGCAGGATGTGATTACAGAACCCTTTGTGCAACTTGATAAGGTGGAAAAGGCTGAAGTTTCTCATGCTTTATCTAATTATAGCAGGTACAACTTATTTAAACTTCAATTTTTGTTTTCAAAAGGCTCCAACAACAACAAACCCAGTATATTCCCACAAGTGGGCTCAGGGGAGGGTAGTGCTTATGCAGACCTCACCCCTACCTAGTGAAGGTAGAGAGGATGTTTCCAACAGACCCTCGGCTTAGATCATTTCAAAAGGCTCCAATTTTCAAAATTAAAATTTCTTCATATGTTTCTCGTGGACTTATTTTTGCAGGAGGAAGGTTTTGGTAACCCATGGAAACTCCAATATAGATATTACTGGAGAGATATTGCAGTGTTTGAGACCTGGGGCATGGTTGAATGATGAGGTATTACTTCATGTCAGTTACCTAGCTTTGGTGGTTATAGAAAATACTGGAAGGGAAATGGAGTAAGGGAATGATGAAGTTTTCTTCTTTTGCAGGTCATTAATGTGTATCTTGAGTTGCTAAAAGAGAGAGAGGAAAGGGAGCCTAAAAGGTTCTTGAGATGTCATTTCTTTAACACATTCTTTTACAAGAAGGTCAGTGCTTTGCCTTTAAACACAATTTTGAGTTTCAAAGTTATTCAGTTGCTGGCTAGGTTGCAGTCTATGCTTATCAGCTTTTCTAGGTTTATATCACTTGTCTTCTTTTCATACCATGTATGTTTTTCATGGCAAGGGGTAATCTTATTTCCTTTATCTTTTTCTTCTCATCTTGCATTTCTTTGAATTGGAGTTTGTTTGGCCAAGTTGTTGAAAGTATCAGCCTAGTATGGATTTACTTAAGATGCACACATAAAAGTTACTAATCATGTTTTCACCTATTCTGCTCTTCAATTTACCCGGAGAAGAAAAATTTCACTTTAATCGTGATACCCAAACCATAGATTGGCATGTTTGATCATTAATCGTTTCTGTCCTTAGTTGAAAATTGATTTTTTAATTCTTTCCTTTTCTCTCCTGATGACCCTTGGAATGTACATATTTACCACTTTCTTTGTGCTGTCGCTAATACTAACTTCGAAATAATGAAGATGCTCATTGGAATGTACTAACTATTGCTTGCTCCAACATGAAATCTCGCCTGAGTATCAATGACCATGTTTCCTCTCGTCTCTCTTTAACCTTGCCCTCGATGAGAAGAAAAGTTCATGTTTTCTATTCTTTATCACACACTCCTATCTCTCTTTTATTTATTTGATAACTGCGGTGTCCGGGCCAGCTTGCGCGCACCTTGACGAATTCCAACCTCCTACTAGCAATAGGTACCGGGTTACTCTATCCACCAAGGCTTGGACAAATAGGAAGAAATCACATAGTGTTTTTGTCTCCGCAGTGAAGAAATCTGCAAGGATCATGATTTGCAATTATTTCATCACCAACTTTTTCTTGCCACAATTTATTACCAAGTATTTGTTAGTTGCTTTGTGGATCTCTGTAGAGAACCTTGTTTGCAATCTGATTAATGTATGCTCTACGAAGAGTGATCTGTTGGTTGACGCCGCCTGGTTTTCTCCCTCAAGTTGGTCTTGTAATTTTCTTGTTAATAGCCTCTATAAGATGTCTAGCATGTGCCCTGAATTATCCTTTTATTGAATATCATCACATCCTTCTTGCTGGACGAGGTTGCTATGTCAGATATCACCTCCACAGTGACATATATGTGTGTGTAAAATTCTTATATTAAGTTTCCTACAAGGAGAAGGTTATATCTGCTAATTGTTCTTGTGGACATTTGCAATTTCAGTTAATCAGTGGCAAGGGAGGCTATAACTATCAATCTGTGAAAAGATGGACATCCCAAAAGAAGCTGGGGTACTCCCTCTTTGAATGTGATAAGGTAAGAATTATCATCATTCATTCATACTTCTGTTTTGTTGTCTATTTTCTATTGATTGATATGTCCTAATTTACTTAGATTTTTGTCCCTATCCACCAAAAAGCACATTGGTGTTTAGCTGTCATCAACAAGAAGGATGAGAAGTTCCAGTATCTTGATTCACTTGGAGGAAGAGATAATCAAGTACTGAGAGTGCTGGTATGTTTTGCATCTGTTTACCAGGAACTGGTTTTTTCAAATGAATGCACATGTGAGAGTGTTTTCAAATCTTATCCTATTTACTTTTTTCCTGACTCTACTGTGCCAATGTAGGTTCTATGCAGTCTACCGCATACTACTATTATTTCTGTAATTGGAGACTGAGTAGGCATAAACACATTACTACATGCATTAAGCCTTTTTAATAAGGTAGTAGTGATGAGGGCTGGACAACACTCTTATTAAAAAAAGAAGAAGTTGCCCCCAGGGCCTAGCTCAATTGGTTAAGGGTGGTGGATTTGTGTCTCAGGTCACAGGTTCATGCCCCCACACCATGCAAAGCAAAGCCTGGTATTTAAGTGGAGAAGGGTAGAGGGGCGGGCCCATTATCCACCGAGTTTCGAAGGCTGCGGTTGGTCCAAAGGATCGGCCCCAGACGGAGTTCTCGGTTATCAAAAAAAGAAGAAGAAGAAGTTAGTACTGGTGATGATAGAATTTGCTGGTTAATTGTGGAAGGAACTAGATGGGAGATTTTAATCTTGTTTATGTTGCCTCCTAAGCAGATGGGATTGCGGTTTCTGTTGAATTGCTATTCATATCCGTTCGGATCACATGATCCAATTGTTTAGGCTTTTGACATGACCAGTTAGGTTTAGATAAGGTCATCCTCTTCCCTTGTCACTATTTCGTTTAATTTGCTGATTCATGTTTTACTGTTTCCATTCGTTTTATTTTCCTTTTGTTTTAATCCTGTCTTAATCTCTTCCCAGTTTTGGATGTAATATGCTGTCAGTTGTACCTGCGTGTGATCCTATACCTAATTCCTGATGAAATTTGGTAGTGTGGAAGAAGTTTCTTGAAAAGAAAATGAGAGATAGTGAGAAGGGTTGAGGGGTGGGCCCATTATCCACCAGTTTCTGAACCTTGCACCACTATCTCTTGAGGATTTCATGGTTGTCTAAAAAAATAAAAAAATAAAATAGAGATAGGCCATAGTTTTTTTAAGAAAACACATTTAGTCTCTAGTGGAATCTTACCATAGTCTAGTGGACTAAAATGCAGGGAAGATACTGTAAGTTTCTTACTATGATACCATGGCATTATGTCCTGCTTATTTTTGTAGCAACTAGCAACACTACTTGCAGAAAAACCAAATGAATGAAAAAGGAAAAAGGAAAAACTAATAACAAAAACTCCTACACTGGTTGCTGCAATATGTTTTTGGGAAAAAAGAATCTCATGTTTATTGAGGTTTTGTTGTAAATAGCTGGTTGTCATGATCTGCGGAAATTGGAAATTAAATGTGCAGACTAGATACTTCATTGATGAGGTGAAGGACAAGAATGGCAAAGATATTGATGTTAGCTCGTGGAAGCAAGAATTTGTTGTGGACCTCCCAAAGCAAGAGAATGGGTGCGTAATACCTGAATCTTCTTTTTATTGATAAAAGGCATGGTACTTTAATCTTATTGGTCTAACAGTTTCTTTCGACATGTTGGAGGCTCATTTGTATATATTATTCTTCCTATGCGCTCATCCAAAATAAAAGAACAAATCTTTCTATGCAAAGTGCAACCTCATTAGTTAATTGGGCTTCGTTGGAGTTCACTCAAGCATTTTCATAAAACTTAATTATGTTTTCATTTTTGAAATATAAATGACTAACAATTCCTGTAGTTTAACCCTGAATTTGCGTTTCCTTTTCTATGGCTTGTTGTCTTTAAGTATCTGAGGAGATCAGTTTTTCTTGGGACCTCGCTAAAATTGCTTGTTAAGCTGACTTTCTATTGATAGCTGTATTTTTTATGTCTCTTTTAAAGTCGTGAATAGCTCTCATTCTGCTAGTACTTTGCAAACCATTTATCCCATGTAAACATAGTAATCATGTACATTTAAGGAAGTCTAAATACATAGGGGGCCCCTTAAACTTGCCAAAGAGTTTCATTTGGACATTTTAATTAAAGGTGTTACCTATTGAACACCCGACTTATTGAAAAATGTGCTTATTGAACACATTTTTGGCAGTCAACCAAAATACTTAAACCCACGAGTTTCACACATTTGACATAAAAAATGTAACCAATATGAAATAGACATGTTGGAAAAAGGAGTGATGTGTCGACTGAGTCCCATTCTACCCCATCCCCTTCTGTTCTCATTCCATCTCACCGCCAATTTCTTCTCCCCGTCTCTCTCTCCAGACACTCCAATTGCTCATCTTCTCTGATCCTTCAATCCCTTTTTCCTTTTCACATTTGTAGTTGGAAAACCATAAGCCTCCTCCTCGGAGGGTCATCAGAAGTTGGTAGGAAAAAATAAGTGAAAAAAAGTTAGAAGGACTTGACCCGAAAAATTCAACTCACAGGCAAAATCTCTTTCCGACGAGAAACTTTAGGATTTTGTTGATTCTTTTATTGGGTTTGATGACATGAAAGATTGTGAGTAATCAGAGGTGCTCGTGATTTTATGGGTCTTTGGACGAAATGGGGACAGCATTTCTTCAATATTTCTACTTTTTTCTTTTTGCCCTTTATGGACATTTGTTGGCCTTGGAAGGCAGCAAACTTTTGAGCTAATTGAATTTAGTTTCTTTCAGCACTTCCTTTTCTCTATCTACATAGATGAGCCAGGCGTTTTAATTCTATAGGCCAGACTTGAGAACTATGAGACGTTGACCCGAATTTTTTTGCAAAAAGTTCTTTTATCTGTGCAGTGTGCACACTCAATTTAATCATCTATAGATCTTGCATGTAGATTGAGTTTTGGCCATATTTCCGGCAAGAAACTCTTTCTATTTCTGGTCAAAATTGTCTCTCCATATTTAGATTTTCAGTAGTGATAATCTTTTGTATCTATTCAAAGGCTCATTCGAAGCCGACGGGGGATAATATTGTGGAGGTGGTGCGGCAGTAGGAGGATGGAGTTGCAGCGGGAGAGTTGAGAGGTTGATTTTGTGTGGAAACATGAAATTTCTCATCTGTTCACACGCTCAATTTTGGGTGTGAAACAAGCACTATGCCATGTCAGTACTACGTGTTTAATAGGCACATTTTCAACATCGGTCAGGTGTTCAATAGGTCACAACTTTAGTTAAGGTGTCTAATAAAAAAATTTGGCTAGTTCAAAGGTCCGTCTATGTATTCAGCCTTTAAGTAAAGATGGTCCTACTTCTATTTGAATAACATGTTATTTATGGCAGATTGGTTAAATTTTAATGCTATTAAGTTAACTTCCTATTGACAGCCAATAGCTGTATCTGTGATGTCTCTTTTAAAGTCATGAATAGTTCTCGTTCTGCTAATACTTTGCGACCCCTTTATCCCATGTAAGCATCACAATGATGCTCGTCTAAGTAAAGATGGTCATTGTAATGCTACAGAATAACATGTTATTTAGGGCAGAATGATTTTAGTTTTAATGGTTTAAGTTGGTTTATGCCCGCTTTAGATGAAACTTACCATTTCCAAAGTATGCATAGTTTTCTTAATAAGGTAAAGGGAAAGTCCAAAGTATCCTCCTTAAAAATGTTTTATAATGAACCACCAAAGAAAAGGAAAATTAGGAGTGGAGCAGGCCTATGGGGCTGTGGGATATTGCTTTAGCCTTTACATAAAGCATATCTTCCACGGTGAGTGTTCTTTCTGATGTGTGTCGATCAGCAAAGCTAGGGAAGGGAGAGGCTACGCTCGAAGGGAAATGAGGGTGGCCCTGAAACTTCCTCTCTCTCTCTCTCTCTCTAATATAAAAAATCTATAAATTTATTTAACTCTTATGTTTTTTTTTTGTTAAAACACTAATTTTAGAGGGCATGGATGAGAATTTAACTTTTTATGCTTTTAATGTTCTGATAGCAGAGGCTAACGGAAGGTGAAAGGGATCTAATGAAACATCAAACTAGAGGGGTAGATGTATTACGTTTTGTTAAACTAGTGTGAAGGTCTAATTAACTGACCATAAATTTTTCTACCATTGTTTGCCCAAACTATTTTTCAGCTGGGTTCGGGTTACAAGAAATATGAAACAACGTGCATCTCTATGCTTAATTTATTACCGACTTCTGTTCATTAAGTTTGTTGTCTGGTCATACTGATAAAATATGCACTATGAACAGGTTTGACTGCGGTATGTTCATGCTCAAGTATGCTGATTTCTACAGCAGAGATATAGGACTCTGTTTTAATCAGGTAAACTGATGTGCTGCAATGCACATGGCAGCTTTGGATGAAATAAGAAAAGTGACAAGGCAAACCGGTTTCTAAGTAGGAAGGGAATATAATATTATCATTATATATACACATACACAAAACACGTTATGTATGTGTGTATATATATACACATGTTTTAGGGGGGTTATTATACTAAAATTTGCCACTTTGGGTTTCATGATACAAACGATATGACTTTTGACCTTTCGGTGCTATCTGTGTTAGAATGCGAAAAACTCCTCCAGGAACTGTGTATTGTTCACTGCTTCTCTTCTCTCTCCTCTTCCCGGATAAACCTTCTCTGTTCCATGTTTTGGAAGTTGACCGATTTCCTTCCTACATGTTAGTACTTTTTTGGGTTATAAAGAATTCCATCTCTACCATTCGGATGAAGGGGGCTGTCATTTTTTCCTGGCAAGTCTTTGCAACAAGCAGTTAGGAATAGGATGTCCTAGTTTTTGGAAGCTTAGTTTTCCTACTTTGCTCCATGTTCTACGTGATAGAAGTTTTTTCCCCCTTTTGGAACCTGATATCTTTGTTTTTCTAATATTTTTTAAAGGTATCTGGGGACCTGGAATTGTTACCTTTGTCAACAACCAAAAAAGGATACCTGGAATTGTTACCTTTCTCAACAACAACCAAAAAAAAAGGATACCTGGGGGCCTGGGTGGGTGGGTTCTGGGGGGTGTGTGTGACTCATTTTCTGCAGGAAAACATGCATGTTGAAACTGTAAACAATCTTGTCCTTTTCTTGTAGGAACATATGCCGTATTTTAGGTCAAGGACTGCCAAGGAGATCTTAAGATTGAAAGCAGAGTAAAAAGTCCTGAACATGCTCTTTGCTGCAATGTTAAATATCCTGTGTCAGCAAAGGATGACTACATAGTTCGTTGGAATGATTGATGCATTGCTAACAATTCCATGAAGGCCTTGTCTGGTTTGTCTATTTGGTGGTTTGAGATCCTAGCAAGCTACTTACTGTCTGATGAAGGCGTGATTTTTGTAGGTTGAGGTTGAAAGTGCTTTGGTTTTTTATCTTCTTTTTCCCTTTCCTTTTTGTGTAGGTCTTTACAGTTCTCACATATAGTATCTGAAATCAACTTTCTTTTGGAGAAATCTCAGAAGTTGTAATCATGAGATTCTATCTATTTTCATTAAAGAAATGAAAATTCAAGATTTCGTTTGCATGATCTGTTATTTAGGTATGTATAGGCATGTGCAGCACACGTTTGGTTTGCATTGTATTTGCTGTGACAAAAAATTCTCTGTCATCTGAAATCAACTGGTGTTAATTTTGTACTTGGCACTCAAGTTTTGGTGTCTACAAGTGTGCTTATTCAGTCGATGTTTTGGTTTAGCCTGTAACTATGCCAAGGGCCAGAACTAGCAAGCTTGCCTTCTTCTCATTCTAGGAGTTGTTTGGCATTTCAGGGATTTATATGTTTAGAGAACATACAATTTTTTTAATACTTTTTATTTGTACATTTGTAAAGGTTACAACATTAATGTATTTTCTTTCCTCACGAATGCAAAGATTTCTATTCTTCAGTTTGATCAATTAGTTATATTCTTTTCGCTAGGAATAATTGAGACTTCAACATTAGCAGGGAGTGGGTCGGTGAATCACCACACCTACCTGCTCGGACACTCCGAAAATGTCAGTGCGTGTGTGTCGGATTCTCCAAAAATAGTGCGTTTTTTGAGGATCCGACAACAGTTTTGGAGAGTCCACACAACATAATCTGCCACCATAATGCCCTGCTGTTGTAAAGGATCATAGAGCAGTTGAAATGAAACTGATAAACTAGAGGACTGCTCATATTGAACATACGGCAGCTAAAATACTGTGAAATGAAACTGGATATGGCGAAAGTCAAAACTCTAGGGAGGACAAACAGTATAGAAATGCTAAGCTCAGAGTAGATATTAATCGCAGTTGTTTTATACACAAAATATTCAATTCTATTACTATTAATAAGAGGGAAAGAGAGCTGCCTTCGGTTACAAAGTGAGCTGCATCCGGATATTAAATCGGGTTAGTAAGGCGTTTTTCGTAATTTTATTCGGTTTATCCTTTTTCCATTGGTTACCATAGAAGTGTCACAGTAAGTAGTAAGTGCTTCATAAAAGTTTACCATTACTTGACTGTTATGCCCTTATACACTTATAATCTTAGCATGTGAAAAGACACGTGATGTTACTGGTGTGTGTTTGCTTATTTGCAGTCCCTAGGTGGGCCCCATCCATACCCATTATTTCTTCTACGTGTTCTCTGTTTTTCTTTTGGGAAAGGCTTATGTATTCTTATTAACACACGCCACCTCTTTTGTCCTATTTACTATTTAGGGCTAATGAAAGATTATCAAAATACTTAATTATAGAGCTTCTTGTTTATTGTTGAGGGCTAACATATTGACTTTAATTAAGTTCATTTATTTTATTTAATCTAGACCAGATATTAGATATTGTTGTTGAACTGGTTGGGAAGGTTTAGAATTTTTCAAGAGTTTGATGTAATGTTTCCTACTCCTCGGGAGTGTAGGCTTAGATATCTCTACGAGATGAAAAAGATCAGAACTCATTGCAAGTGCATCCATTTCCTCAACCAAACAAAAGGCGTGCTGTGTTGTCAGTGATAGATTCAACATAAGACAAGAAAGCTCTCTTGTTTGGTTGATCAGTACACTGCTTTGCGGTGAAGGCCAGGAAAATTCTTACAGACTTCAACTGCAGCTGGAGAGCTTCGATTTGTTCCTTCACGTTCAGAAAAGAGTTGATGTTGAAGTGAAGTAGTAGTCCGAGATTCCGCAACAACGAATCTACAAACTCCACCAGGGTATCAACCTTCAAAGGCTTTGAAGAAAGCTTTTGGTCTGAGAAATTGAGATAGACTTGCTTGATATCTGGCCTAAAACTCGTAGTCTTCTCGAGTACTTCAGAGAGCTGACGTTTGAAGTGATAAAAATTATCGAAGTAGCATTCTTGAGTTGGACAAAGTGATTGTAGGATTCGGTCCACATCTTTTTTCGCTTTGGATCTGTTTTAACGAGGTATTGGGGTGAGAATTGAAGGTAGCGGTTTATTTAGTTTGTTTACGTATATTTTAGGGTGGGTAAGTGAGTTTTAATTGGGTCGGGTTAGGGGTTTAAGTGGGTGGCGGATCGGGTAGGAAAATAAATGGGGCGTTTTAATCAGGAGCTGCTACGTGACACTCCATCCAAATTAAGGGTATTATTGTTATAAAGTATGACGGTAGAGGTATGAATAACCCACAATATAACGAAGGGTACTATTAGACAATATTTGAAAGTACAAGGGGTATATTGGCCCTTTGCCGGAAAAAAAGGCCAAATACATCGGCAACCCCTTAAAGTTGTCCTCACTTTTCATTTTGGCACTTTATCTTAAGTCCGTTCCATTTGAACACTCCAACCACACCTCAAATGTGTCATTTAGACACAACTTAGTGATGTGGCATAGTGCATGTAATACACATTTCTTCAGAGCGTGAGAGATCAATTTTTCTTTTTAAAATTCTTTTCCCTTTCTTTTTTCCTCCTACTCTTTCACACGCCATTACCGTCCCCTCTCTCTCTCTTCCCCTCCAATGGAGATCGTCTCCTTTCCCAACCGGAACTGGAAAAATCAAAAGCGTTCCAGCTATGAAAATAAAGGAATAACGAAAATGGCTAAAAAAGCGTGTGACAGTCAACAGATTTGAGCTTTGTTTATGTCGAAATTTTTTTCCGATGAACTTCTCTTTTTAAATTTTCAGATTTACTCACAGGATTACTAGAAAATCCTACCAAATCACCCAAATCTTCACCATTTCCGGTGAAAGCCAAGAATTTTGCAGAATTATGTTCGATTTGGAACCCTGAAACTCCATTTCCGGCAACTGAAGCTCGTCGGAGTTTTGCAAACTCCATTTGAGATGTAACTCACCAAAAGCTGCTCGTCCTATACGAGTTCCACGGAGAAGAAATCTTTTTTGCTCGCTCTTTCACTGAACTTCAAAATTTGTGGAGAAGAAATTTTTTTAACAGATTGATTAAGGGAAAGAGCGAACTGAAGGATTTACGGGAAAGAAGGAATTGGAGGAAATGTGAAGACAGAAAATAATAAATATAATTGAAATACAATAGAGAGAAAAGGAGAGTACTTGCCTTATTTTTTTGGCAGAAGATGGAAAGGAGGGGGTTGGGGAAGATGACGGAGGGGAGGCGTTGGTTGGGATTTTGTTTTTCTTTTATTCTTTTTCTTTTCTCAAAAACCTTTTTTTAATTTTTAATAAATCCATGTGTCTCCATCTTATTGGTTACTCTAGCGTTTGAATTTCATGCATCTATTACGTTTGGCTGCCTATAAATTTTGTGTCTAAATAACACATTCGAGGTGTGGTTGGAGTGTTTAAATGGAACAAACTTAAGATAAAGTGTCAAAGTGAAAAGTGAGGACAACTTTAAGGGGTTGCCGATGTATTTAGCCAAAAAAAAGGTCTCCTTAACCCATAACAGGAGTAGCATGGTACAAAAGCAATGTTAAAATATCTGCTGTTTTGTTAGTGCAAGCTCAGAAGAGGCCATCAATTTTTTTCTCTTCAACTGAACTAGTTCAATGAAACTTCTGCTTGATGGTTTAATTTGGACAAGAGAGGAAAAATTTGTATCTTGAAAGAAACACAAAAGGGACAAGTAAAAACAAGGTAGAAAATGGTGCCACTCTAATTGTAGCGTGGTATCCTCTTTCTACTGAGTATTTCCTGCTCTTTCAGTCGCTGCTGGAACCTGGCAAGGCGAGCCTGGAGGCTGACCAGACTTGCTGCTTTGCGAGATAGCATAAAGCTCAGTTGTGTCACATAATTGTTAATAGGTAACTCAAGAGGGCATAATAGAACATTCATAAAGTATTAACTATCTCCTCTGAAAATATCACCACTAGACAAAGAGAGAAAAGAAAAAGTTAAACGAGAATTTCAAAATATGGACATTCAAGATCATCGTTGAAGAATCTCTGATTTCTAGGTGCGACAAGTAGAACTAATAAGTGACGAATTCTCCTACTACCATCTTCTTTATATGAATTAGTAAAGCATAGCACAAAACAAGGGAAGTTTGGTAGCAAGACTAAGAAAAATGGGCGAGAAAGGATTTTGACATTTCAAGCAAGCACATAAATCATATAGACATGGGTGTGTTGTTTCACAGATAAAAGCATCAAAACTCTTAACTGAATGGGTATTGCATCTAAGGAAATTACCAAAGGAGATGCACGAGTTAAGATGATTCGGGAAAATAATACGCATTTGGCCTTTGGCAACTGCTATGCATATTACATAAATCAAGGAAATTTCCTGGCAATGCACCTCCTAGGTTTTGCAAGGAGGTAAAGGTAAGAAAGTTAGTTCAACAAGTATAACAGGGTATTTTGCTTACTTCGCGAACAGTCTCCATTGTATCTTCAATTTCTTTTCTATGGGCAGCTTTCAGAGCTTCTTGTTGGCCCAAGAATTTGAATAGTTTTGAAAATTGATAAATGAACTCAAAGATGAATCACATCCATCACTGGCAAACAAACACACAAGCAGAGTTAAGGGCATGTGAGGTGCACATGCAAGAGATAAACGAAATATGGTGAATTAAGAGATATCTCCTTATCGAAAAGATTGCAAAATGATATGGAGAAGGACCCCTTATTCAGTAAGAACATAATCGAAGATAAAGAAGAATTTGAGGAGTTGAGATTAACTAGAACTCTTCCACCAAGGAAGAGTTGCATTAGAACTCTAGTTAATTCCTTATCTACTAATCCTATAAATTGCAGAGTTTTCTTGTTGTACAGGTACGCACAAAAGCAAAAGTTAAGCAAGAATTGAGAGCAAAATTAGCAAGGCAATTTTGCAAGCAGTTCGTATGAGATTTAAGTGTGCGACTCTGAAGCTACTTGAACCAGCTAGAAGAACCAGTTCCAACCGTTGTCTTTTAGTCTAGTTTATTTGTAGTAGGTGATTTCAACTTGTACCTTTTCTCCTTAATCTAAAAGCGTTTGTAATAGGTACTGTGAGTTTCAAGTTATAGCTAACTCGGAGTTTGTCGCAAATAGCTAGAGGTTAGTTTGCTACAAAGGGATTAGAGGTAATCCTAGGTTTACAAAAACGTTTTTTGTAAATGCTGTTTGGCTCACTGATTTAGTAAAGAGTTTTGGGAAAATCCTACTGGGAAGTAGGTCGTAGTTTTTTCACCTTTTGAGCCAGGTGTTTTCTACGTAAAAATCTCTGTGTTCTTTATTTTTTGTATTTATTATTTCGCAAACAGTAGAGGTTGGAACACATAGAAGAACCCGGTCCTTCTATAACTAGTGCACGCGAAAATTGGGCACCACACAAATCACCCCCCTCTTGTGGGGTATTGACGTTTAGAACATCAATTGGTATCAAAGCGGGTTATCCTTGAAAAAGCTAACACCTTAGGAGAATATCAAGATGAGTGCACCACCTGAGAACTGGGAAGGACAATCAACTGCTGGACACCACTCTTCAATGACTAGTACTACTCATGGTGGAAGAACATGATGAGAGACCATATAATTGGTGAAGACTACGAGCTATGGGACATTGTTACTGATGGTCCTTTGGCCACCGTGAAGAAGAATGCTGAAAGAGTACATGTGCCAAAAACAAGAGCTGACTGCAGTGCTGAGGATTTGAGAAAGTGGGAAACGAATGCTAAGGCTAAGAAGTGGCTTGTGTGTGGACTTGGTCTAGATGAGTACATCAGAATTCAAAGTTGTAACACAGCTAAAGAAATTTGAGATACTTTGCAAGTGGCTCATTGACCAGCTCTCACCTACACTACTATTAAAGTAGGAAGATGAGGGTCGGTGCAGCTTTTATCCGAAAGGTCGGGATCGAATCCTCAGGGAGTTATGATCTGGAGTGAGTTTCTAAGTGATCTAGCAATGGTCCGTGTTCTTGATTACACTTTTCATCATTGATGGTTTTGTACTATAACTATGATTTATACTAATGATGATTGCAATTGAATTACTAATATCTTTTTGGGTTATTTTCTAATTGGATAAAGGCACTAGGGTTATGGCTTCTACCCAGGCAAGTAATTAACGGATTCTAATACCTAAGGCAAAGATGTTATTCGGGGAATTATGATATAGCCAAATGCTCCAAAGTTACCCACTCTATACCTCTCGGTAGTTTGAGTGGCTATGCCTAATTGCCTTTCTCAAGGTCAATTGTGTGTCAAATTTGCACAAACAATATAGGCTCAAGTAGGGTTTTACTCTCTCGAGGTTTAACCCGTTAATTGGGATTATCAATTCTCATGATTTCATTCCAATTCCTTGTTGGGTTGATTTTCTAGACTCAAGTCCTCTTTCTCAAGAAGGACCCAAGTCAATTGAACACCAATTAGTGTTTGCAACCACTAATCTTAAAAAAAAAACTATAAATCAACCCAAATATCCATCCCCCATAAACATCTAAGCCCTAATTTAGAGAACCCATTAATTACCCACACTAGGGTTGAGCCACAACCCTAGCTAGAGGGTTTAACTACTCATAATCAATGAAGAAATCACAGAAATAGATGAAGCAAGACCCATATAATTAATTTATGAGCTAAAATATGAAGATTCAATGTTGAAATGAAGCTAAAATTGCAACAAAAGTTGAAAATAGACTATTCACGAGTTGCCCACTACTGCTGATACAAAGCTTACCCTAAAAAAAAAATACAAAAGAAGCTATTTATACCCAGCCGAAAATTCCGGACAAAAATACCCTGCGAGGTTACCGCGGACTGCGAAGAATGGACCGCGGTCCGCGGTGCCCTTAGTCTTCAATATCGGGTCCTCTGAATCTCACCACCGCGAACCGCGGTGGTCTTTGCCTTTGAAAACTTCTTCTCTGAACCTCACCACCGCGGACCGCGAAGATTGGACCCCGGCCGCGGTGGTCTTTTCCTTGTAAAGGCTTCTCTGAACTTCACCACCGCGGACCGCGAAGAATGGAACGCGACCGCGGTGGACACTTGAGGTAGGCCTTTTGTTGTTCTTGGTACTTGTGCAAGATTCACTCCTTTTTGAGCAGATGTTTGACTGTTTGTCATCCTTTTTGGCTCAATCCCTGCAACAAGCACAACACGTATGCCTTTGGGACTATTTTGCATGTAATTGCATCCAAAACTTAAGCAAGATTGAGCGGAAAACAAGGTAAAAATCCTAGTTATCAACTCCCCCAAACTTAAGCTTTTGCTTGTCCTCAAGCAAACAAAATAAGCCCCACCCCTTTTAGTAATTTCAAGAAAATTCGGTTGTCTTAAAGTAACCTCTTCTAGCATTAATTGGGACTAACAATTGCCCTCAATGCAAATGAATCATTAACAACATTTGACCCTTTTAAAACCATGGATTCAAGTGCGACACAAGAGCATCAAGAGTTGACTCGACTCATCAATGAAACTCTTACTATCACTTTGGTCATTGTGGAACCCAAATTCATACTCCTCAACTCTCCCTAAGCACCTCACTTTAGAATTGTAACACTTAGAACGAGGATAATGAGAGTTCACTCATCTCTCTCAAAGGNGAGACATACTGTTACACCTTTTTGTTCTTTCAAATCAATTTTTCTCCTTTCTAGGCATTCCACACCTTTAATCACATTTCTTTCATTGGTTCCTTTATTTCTTCTACTTTGTTCATTCTTATTGGCTTTTTTTTTATTTTTTATTTCTTTCTTTTTCATTGCCTTTCCTTTTCTTTCTGTTGTACCTTCTTTTTCACTTTGTTGCAATTCCTCGTCTCTCCCCTAAAATTATGCTTTTTCCTTGTGTTAAGAAAAGATTTGGGTGCCAAGAGAGGGTTAAAATGGGTAAAGGCTTGTAATATGGTTTTTGAAAGAAAAAGGTCTAAGGCTCAAAAGAGTTGACTAGGGAAATTGTCACTAGTAGGCTATGGAAATGTTCAATTCACTATTTGGATCAAGGAGAGCCTATAATCACCTCTTAAGTCAAACTTCACTTATGATTTTTCCTAAACAAACATTCAGGGGAAGTTCTAGACTAATGGCACGGGACTTGGACTTGTAATTCAAACTCTCACCACTCAAGCTATAGGATCGCTAAAAAAACAGAGTCGGGGGCCCACAACGATCTTAGTTATGCTTTGAGCAACACAATGGTCCCGAAAAACCACTTGATGATTATCGGCCAACACAAGAGTCTCAGATCACAACTTTCACCATCCTAAACAGAACGATTTGTTTTTTATCATGAGATCAAAGGCAAATGTGTTAGGCCCAAATGAAGCTTTGCTTGAGGCACCTCTATTCACTAGCTATTAAAAAGAAACAAAAAGAAAAACAGACTCAAACCCTTAAGAAAGTTGTCACACCATCCATCCTCGGGAAGAGCCACCCGGTTCACACAAATTCCACCTTTGGAAAGAACCGTGGCATTAAGAAAATCAAAGGCTTATTGCACGCGAAAAATTCAAAACAAGAAGCTTATTAAAGAAAAATAAGAAGCTATAAAAAGGAAAAATGCGGAAAGTAAAATGCGTAAGATAGAATGAATATGTACATGAGGGGATTTAGTCGAATATACATAAGGGGATGAATATATACATTGGAAAGTAAATTTATATAAAAGTGAAAAATACTAGAAGTACTGAAATAGTAAAGTTATTTACATACCATCAAAATAAAGCATAATAAAAAGAAATAAAAATTGTCTGAATTATACAGTCATCCATCAAAGTTAATCAAAATAGGGCCACTCCCCTAACTAAAAGCTAGCATTGTCCTCAATGCTATCTAGAAAAATAAGCTCAAAAACTGTAAGGAGAAAGAGAGTAAAGAAAAATTCCCTATTGGCCCTCTACCTGTGTGGGGTCCTCAGCATGGGTCCCGGGGTCTGTGGCCTGTGGGGGAACCTGGGACTGGTCTCCAGAGCCTTGTGCCTCCGGCTGGACCTGGGACTGGACCTGCACCTCCTCTGCAGTCAGGGTCTGTGCTGGTGGGTCTGCCAACTCTAAATGAATGCCCTCTGTACGGGGCAACACCCTCCTCCTCTTCGCTGGTCTCTCAACCTCTGGCTCCTGCTCAGGCTAGGAAGCCGGGTCCTGAAGCAACAGGTCCAATGGCAGGTGATCCTTCTTAAGCTTGTCCATTTCTTTCCTCAGCTTCTTCACTGACTCCTTGATGCACGGGTCTTCTTGAGCCTCTTGGTATCCTTTGTAAGCTCCTTTAATGCCTTCCCGTGGGAGTCAACAGCATCCAGAATCTTCTTCTGGTTGTCAAGGATTTTCTTCTAGTTGGCCAGAAGTTCCTTGAGAGAATCCTCAACTGACTGAGGTACCTGTGGTGGAGGGGGAGCAGCCTGGGCTGCCACATATGTAGAAAGTACAGACAACTTAGAAGTAGCTGCCTGCATCCAATTGTTGATACTGGCAAGTGAGTGGCTCAATCTATGGGCAGTCAGAGGATATGCCCGGGATGTAGGAATGCCTGGATCTGCTGAGGTGGAGGGGCCTGGAGCACTCTCTGGGATGGCGGGCTCGGGCTGAGAAGACTCCACTACAACCACTGGCTCTTCATACTGTCCAGTGGAAGCAATGGATTTACCCTTGAACTTTTTGCTCTTCGGGTTGTCATCACTTTGCAGATCATACCAAGAGAAAGGGGCTTTTGTCTTCAACTTCACATCAAAACTTCTCTTTTCCACCAGTTGATCCTCAAAATACATGGTCAGGAAGTTTGGGAAAGGGTAAGCTCTATCACCTTCATTTACCACCCGGTTGATGACGATGGACATGACATTCCCGACATTAATCGGGTACCCCGCCATAATCGAAGCAATCAATGCAGCCCGCCGGAGAGGAATAGAGTTTTCATGGAAGGTGGGGTCAATCCTGTTTCACACGAACGTCTCCCATCCTTTAGCCTCAAAATTCAACGTTCTCCTGAGAGGTCTTTCCTGCCTGCAACCAATCCGGAGTTTCACCCGGGATAGCCAAATGCTCCGCTAGCCAATGACGGGCCTCATCACCCGCATCCAACTTCTCTTGGTATTTTGTGTCATCTTCCTCATCAAAATCTAGATAAGAATTCAATGCTGCCCCATCAAAAGGTACCGTGAGATTCCTCACCATGGTTGCCTTAGAGTCTTTCTTCAGAAAAGACAAGTTTGTGTAAAACTCCTTGACAAGGTGTTCATTGGCATCCGGCAGGTAGCAAGAGAAGTAGTCCTAACCCTTTCTCTCCCTGAATTGTCTCTTCACATTTGGGTTTAGTGGCAATAGATCTTTGGTGGTGAACCTGCGCTCCGTTATCAATTTCCTCTCCGACCACCACTCGCGGAATCTATGAAAAGCTGCCTCACTGACAAATCTATCTTGCTACACCACCGGGTTTCTTGTTCTCTCCACTCACCCAACTTGGGGTTCACCCCCTGTTTGGGGTTCATCTACAGCTGCTTCATCTCCGGAATGTTCACCAGACAGGGAAGCTGTGGGTGAAGTGGAGTCTGTGTGGCCACTCACTGCTGCTGAGCCTTCAGACGACTCAGAATTGGCTGGTGCTGGAGCAAGGGCGGGGGGAAAGTCCGAGGGTTCATTTGTCAACCTAAACCTCTCAGGGTAGTCTTCTATGTATTCTGGTATTGATTCTGAAGAGGCTTCGGAAGGTACATAATCACTCTCCGAATGGGAGGCAGCTTTGTCTAGTGTCCGAATTATTTTCCTGGTTCTTTTCATAGCTTCCCGGACCTTTCTAGCAAGTTTTATCGTTCCCTTGCCTCGCCCTCGGGATGACTCTCCCTTGCCACCAGGTTTACGGCCACCACCTCGTGATTGGACCATTCTCTGCAAGTTCAAATCAGTTAAACATTGTTAGTACCCAAGAAGTGGATAGATCAGAGATACACAGATGAGTTGCATAATACAAAGATGAGCTGCAGAAGTGGGACTGCGGACCGCGTAAAAGAGACCGCGGTCCGCAGTGAAGGGGTTAGGGAAGAAAGACCTCTCTGAATGTGGTCACCGCACTCGGGCATTGCGGACCGCGAAAAATCGACTGCGGTCCGCGGAGAAGTGGGGTTCATACTACCCACTTCTCTGAAGGTGGGCACCACGGACCGCGAAAAAGCGACTGCGGTCCGCATTCGGGCATCGCGGACCGCGAAAAATCAACCGCGATCCGCGGAGAAGTGGGGTTCAGACTACCCATTTCTCTGAACTTAAGCACCGCGGTCCGCGATCATCAAATCAAATGGTACTGATAGATCAAACACCGCGGTCCGTGAAAAATCTATCGCAGAACGCGCTCATACCAAAAACCTAGGGTTTCAATTTGTCGGTTAATTTCAAGTTCAAATGCACAATTTGTTAAAACCCTACGTGATTAATCAGTTAAATTGACTACAAAGGGTCTAAAATGAGCCTTATGAACAAACCCTCACTTTGTTAATGGCTTAAAGAAGAAAAAGGGTGAAAAAGAGAAGAAAATCTACCAAATAAACAAGAAAATAATCAAATTAAGAAGTTAATGAATCATAATTACACTTACTAGATGTTGGGATGAAGAGTAGATGAATGAAATGCACACTTGGAAGTATGAAGCTTGAGACACAGTTAAAATTTTCACTCTGGAGAGTTAAAGTGCGTAAAGTGTAAAATGAGGCCCTTAAGGTTTATTTATAGAAGGGACCTGGGACTCACTATACTTACCCACCGCGGACCGTGAAAAAGCACCGCGGTCCGCGGTCATTCAATGTTCTTGGGCAATTGACCAGATGGTCATCGCGGATCGCGAAAATTCAACTTCGGTCCGCGAAGAAAACTCCAGAGAAACTTCAGAGACTTGATTTTCTAAGGGATGGCTCCGCGGACCGCGAAAAAAGGACCACGGTTGCGGTGCCAACTTCAGAGAGCTGGAAATCCAACACATAGCTTTTTGCCCTACATCAAAATAATCCTACAACATCCCAAAACCAGTTAGTGCAAAAATGAGTCCTACACTACCAAGAAAATAAATAAAAAAACAAAAATAAAGACATATGGGTTGCCTCCCAAGAAGCGCCTGACTTAACGTCGCGGCACGACGTATGTTACCAAGTTCATTTGAGATGGAGAAGTGCCACTACATGGCTGTCATCAATTTTTCCCAGGTAGTGTTTGACCCTGTGCCCATTTACTCTGAAAATTTCCCCACTTTTGTTCTTTAGATCAAGAGCACCAAACGAAGTCACAAACACAACTTCAAAAGGTCCTCTCCATTTTGACTTAGGCTTTCTCGGAAACATACGTAACCGAGAATTGAACAAGAGAACCAAGTCACCTACTTTGAACTCCTTGCCACGAGCATACTTATCATGAAGGTACTTCATTTTGTCCTTGTACAAGGACGAACTGGAGTAGGCATGGAATCTGAATTCGTCAAGTTCATTAAGCTGCTCCACACGAAGATTTGCTGCCACATCCCATTCAAGATTCAACTTCCTCAAGGCCCACATGGCCTTGTGCTCTAACTCAACCGGTAGATGGAAAGCTTTCTCAAACACCAATCGGTACGGAGACATACCGATCGGGGTCTTGTAGGCAGTCCTATAAGCCCATAGAGCGTCATCCAACTTCTTTGACCAATCGGTCCTATTTGCATTGACCGTCTTTGAGAATATACTCTTTATTTTCGTGTTGGAGACTTCAACTTGACCACTCGCCCGAGGATGGTAGGGGGTGGTAACTTTGTGATTTACACCATACTTTGAAAGCAAGGTGTCAAAAGCTTTATTACAGAAATGCGACCCCCCATCACTAATGATTGCACGAGGCGTGCCAAACCTTGTAAAATGCTCTTATTGAGAAATGCCACAACACTCCGGGCCTCATTGTTGGGTAGAGCCACTGCTTCAACCCATTTAGAGACATAATCCACCGCCACGAGAATGTAGGTGTTCCCACAAGAGCTAACAAACGGGCCCATGAAATCGATACCCCACACATAAAAAATATCCACTTCGAGAATAGTATTGAGAGGCATCTCATATTTCTTTGAAATTCCCCCGGCCCTCTGACATTCATCACATCTCTTGACCAAGTCACCGGCATCTTTGTACAATGTAGGCCAGAAGAAACCACAACTAAACACCTTTGAAGCAGTCCTTGCCCCTCCATGATGACCACCATATGGTGAGGAGTGGCAAGACTCAAGAATCAACCGTTATTCTTCTTCCGGTACACATCGCCGGATGACCCCATCAGTGCAAATCTTGAATAAATATGGCTTATCCCAATAGAAGTCCATGCTATCCCTCCTAAGCTTCTTCCTTGGGTTAGAAGAGAGCTCACAAGGGACAACACCCGTGACAAGATAGTTGGCAATGTCGGTAAACCATGGCATTTCTTGCATTGACACCAAAAGAAGTTGCTCATCAGGGAAACTATCATTAATCTCAATCCCATCAGAAGGCCGACCTTGCTCCTCCAATCGAGAAAGATGGTCGGCCACTTGGTTTTCGCACCCTTTTCTATCAACAATTTCCAAGTCGAACTCTTGAAGCAACAATACCCAACACATGAGTCTCGATTTGGAATCCTTTTTGTTCATGAGATACCGGAGTGCCGCATGGTCAGTGTGAACTATGACCTTGGCACCCATCAAGTAAGGACGAAATTTCTCCATCGCAAAGACTATTGCCAAAAGCTCCTTTTCCGTGACAGTGTAATTCATTTGGGCCGAGTTCATAGTTTTGCTAGCATAATAAATAGGGTGGAAGATTTTGTTCACCCTCTGGCCCAACACCGCCCCCACAACTACATCACTCGAGTCACACATAAGCTCAAAAGGAGAGCTCCAATACGGCACCGTGATTATAGGAGTTGTGTTAAGCTTGTGCGTCAACAATTCAAAGGCACTCATGAAATTCTAATCAAAATGAAATTTGGCATCTTTCTCAAGAAATTTGCACAAAGGATTGACCACCTTAGAGAAGTCCTTAATGAAACGCCGATAGAACCCGGCGTGCCCAAGGAAGCTCCGGACTCCCCTAACCGGAGTTGGTGGTGGCAACTTAGAAATCACTTCAATTTTTTCTTTGTCCACTTCAATACCATTCCTCGAGATCTTGTGTCCCAACACTATTCCTTCTTCCACCATAAAGTGACATTTTTCCCAATTAAACACCCAGTTGGTTTCTTCACAGCGAGCAAGGACTTTGTCAAGATTACTAAAACACTCATTGAAGGAATACCCTACTACACTGAAGTCATCCATAAACACCTCAAGGAAATCTTCAACCATATCTGTAAAGATCGCCATCATGCACCGTTGGAAAGTAGCGGGTGCATTGCAAAGACCAAAAGGCATACGGGCGAAGGCAAATGTACCATACAGACATGTGAAAATGGTCTTCTCTTGATCCTACGGGGCAATCAAAATATGATTATAGCCTGAATACCCATCCAGAAAGCAATAGAAAGCCCGACCCGCAAGCCTATCTAACATTTGATCCAAGAAAGGCAAGGGAAAATGGTCCTTGCGGGTCACTTTGTTGAGCTTGCGGTAGTCCATACACACCCGCCATACAGTAACCATTCTCGTTGGAATGAGCTCATTTTTGTCATTTTGGACCACCATCATTCCACCCTTCTTCGGAACGCATTGGACCGGAGAAGTCCAAGCGCTATCCGAAATTGGGTAGACAACCCCTGCAGCAAGCCATTTTATGATCTCTTTCTTCACCACCTCTTGCATTGCCTTGTTGAGACTCCGTTGGTGTTCTATGGAAGGATTTTCTCCATCCTCCAAGATGATTTTGTGCATGCAAAAAGCGGGGCTAATTCCCCGAATGTACGCAAGAGTCCATCCTATTGCTTTCTTTCTCCTTCTTAGCACATTTAAAGTTGAGTCTACCTGCAATTGGGTTAGGCAAGAGGAAAGAATGACAGGAAAAGTACGTGATGGACCAAGATATTCATATCTGAGGTGGGAGGGTAGTGGGTTCAACTCCAAAGTCGGGGGCTCTTCAATTGAAGGCTTTGTTGGTGGAGTCTTCCGGTTATCCAAGTCCAATGATAGCTTTCTGGGACCATAAGAGTAAGAACCCATGCCTTGAAGGGCATTGGTACTTTCAAGAAAACCATCTACCACGATGTCCTCGTTGTCCAATAAGGCCGCCTCCACCGGATCATCAACATGAATGATAGAGCTAGCATCATCAATAATAACCTCAGTCACGAGGTCCATAAAAGAGCATACTTCTGTACTGTTGGGCTGCTTCATTTATTTACAAACATGGAATACCACCTTCTCATTTCCCACTCGGAAAGTGAGCTTCCCAGCTTCCACATCAACCAAGGCCTTCCCCGTTGTAAGGAAGGGCCTTCCCAAAATGATGGGGACCTCAAAATCCACTTCACAATCTAGAATGACAAAGTCCGCGGGCAAAATAAATTTGTCAACCCGCACCAACACATCATCAATTATCCCTAGGGGCCTCTTCATCGACCTATCCGCCATTTGCAAATGCATTGAGGTCGCCCTAGGTTGACCGATTCCCAAAGTTTTAAATACTGAGTATGGCATCAAATTTATACTCGCTCCAAGGTCACACAAGGATTTAGCAAAATCCGCTCTCCCGATTGTACAAGGAATGGTAAAAGCTCCCGGGTCTTCAAGTTTGGGTGCCATTGAAAGTACTATGGCACTCACTTGGTGAGTCATCTTGATGGTTTCACACTCCATAGACCATTTTTTTGTGACTAAGTCCTTCATGAACTTAGCATACCCGGGCATTTGTTCCAAGGCTTCAACCAATGGGACATTGATGAAAATATTCTTCATCATATCGATAAACTTCTTGAATTGAGTCTCTTGCTTTTGTTTGGCCAGCCTTTGAGAGTATGGAGGAGGGGGACTAGGCAATGGTTCCTTGTCTTGTGGGACCACCGGCTCTGGCATATCAATCACATGTTCCCTAGACTGGTTCATGTCCCTTTGCAAATCCTCCCATTATCATGGATATCAATTCTCACCTCACTAGTAGTTGGCCCTTCCACCACTTGCTAACCTTCAATTGGTAACTCATCACGGGGCAATTCATCATCATCAACAATAATTCACTTTTTCCTCGAAGTACTTGATTCACCACCTTTTGCACTTCTCGTGGTCACCGCCATGACGTAACCTGTATTATTATTGTTCCCACCCTTGGAGTTCAGCACCGTATCACTTGGTAGTGCACCCTTTGGGCGTGTGTTTAAGGCATGAGAAATTTGGCCCATTTTCACTTCAAGGTTTCTAATGGAGGTGTTGTGAGAGGCCAACTGAGCATTGGAGTCTGCATTTCGCTCCATCATCTGCTTGAACATGTGTTCAATTCTCCCCATATCATTGCTTGATGAGCTTTGTCCTTGAGATTGGTACGGGGGTGGATTGCTTGGTTGTTGGTACACCGAGGGCCTTTGAAAGCCCGACCCCCGGTTACCATTGCCACACCAGTTATTTTTGTTATTGCCTCCACTCCAATTATCATCATTGTTGTTCCCCCATTGTTGATCATTGTTGTTTCCCCAATTCCGTGGATTGTTGTTATTGTTCCAATTTCTTTGTCTTTGATTACCCCAATTTTGATTGTTACCTTGGTTNTTGTTGTTGCCTCCACTCCAATTATCATCATTGTTGTTCCCCCATTGTCGATCATTGTTGTTCCCCCAATTCCGTGCATTGTTGTTATTGTTCCAATTTCTTTGTCTTTGATTACCCCAATTTTGATTGTTACCTTGGTTTCTCCACTTTTGATTGTTGTTTTGACTGTTTCCTTGACCTTGGAAATTATTAGCATACATCACATCCGCTTCTTGGTCATCATACTCTTCTTCTTGGCTATACCCACTTAACCCTTGGTCACCCTAATCATTATTGCCTTGCTTAGAATTTCCCCGGGGCCTTCTTTGGTTCACTCCCTCCATGGCATTTACTTGATTCGGCCTTTGTAATTGTTGAAACTGGGCCTTTGCAAGTTGGTTCATAGTGGTTGTGATCTCAGCAATTGCTTTCCCCTATTCTTGAAGTTCCTTATGAAGACTATTAACACCGGTCTCACCCTGAGGTACGTTTGCTCTACTTTGCCAAGCTGACGATGTGTCAGCCATCTCATCTAATATCTCACATGCCTCGGGGTAACTCAATTTCATGAAATTTCCACCAGCCAATTGATTGACCACACATTGATTAACAGTGTTTATCCCTCGGTAGAAAGTTTGCTGGATCATGGCTTTGACCATGTCGTTGTTCGGACGTTCCTTAACCATAGTCCGGTATCTCTCCCATATCTCATGCAAAGGCTCGTTGGGTTCTTGCTTAAAGGCCAAGATTTCATCTCTGAGCGCCGCCATATGACTTGGTGAGAAGAATTTAGCAATGAATTTGTCCGCGAGCTCATCCCAAGTAGATATTGAGTGGTTGGGAAGCCGCTCGAGCCAGTCAAGAGCCTTCCCTCGAAGAGAGAAGGGGAATAACCGAAGTCTCAAAGCATCCTCTGATACATTTGTCTGCTTACTACCCCAACAGGTATCCACGAAGCCTTTTAGATGCTTATAAGCATTCTGGTGCGTAGCTCCGGTGAAATAACCCCTATGTTCCAAAAGTGTAAGCATCACATTTGTTATCTGAAAAATTCCCGCCCGAATCCTTGGCGAGACAATGAAACTAGCATACCTCTCGTTTGGAAGAACCCGAGGGGCAACTCTAGCAGCTGGAGGCGGAGGGGGATCTTGATTGTCCTCATTAATATTGGCCGGTCGACCTCGTCTGGGAGGAGGTACATGGTTTATTTCCTCTTCTTGGTTGTCATATACCTCCTCCACGTAGATAATTAACACCGTATAAGTCCCCGGCAATGACGCCAAAAAGTTATCAGCTCTCACCCACACTACTATTAAAGTAGGAAGATGAGGGTCGGTGCAGCTTTTACCCGAAAGGTCGGGATCGAATCCTCATGGAGTTATGATTTGGAGTGAGTTTCTAAGTGATCTAGCAATGGTCCGTGTTCTTGATTACACTTTCATCAATTATGGTTTTGTACTATAACTATGATTTATACTAATGATGATTGCAATTAAATTACTAATATCTTTTTGGGTTGTTTTCTAATTGAATAAAGGCACTAGGGTTATGGCTTCTACCCAGACGAGTAATTAACGGATTCTAATACCTAAGGCAACGATGTTATTCGGGGAATTATGATATAGCCAAATGCTCCAAAGTTACCCACTCTATACCTCTCGGTAGTTTGAGTGGCTATGCCTAATTGCCTTTCTTAAGGTCAATTGGGTGACAAATTTTCACAAGAAATATGGGCTCAAGTAGGGTTTTACTCTCTCGAGGTTTAACCCGTTATTTGGGATTATCAATTTTCATGATTTTATTCCAATTCCTTGCTGGGTTGATTTTCTAGACTCAAGTCCTCTTTCTCAAGAAGGACCCAAGTCAATTGAACACCAATTAGTGTTTGCAACCACTAATCTTAAAAACAAAAACTGTAAATCAACCCAAATATCCATCACCCATAAACATCTAAGCACTAATTTAGAGATCCCATTAATTACCCACACTAGGGTTGAGCCACAACCCTAGCTAGAGGGTTTAACTACTCATAATCAATGATGAAATCACAGAAATAGATGAAGCAAGACCCATGTAATTAATTTATGAGCTAAAATATGAAGACTCAATGTTGAAATGAAGCTAAAATTGCAACAAAAGATGAAAAGAGACTATTCACGAGTTGCCCACTACTGTTGATACAAAGCTTACCCTAAAAAAAATACAAAAGAAGCTATTTATACCCAGCCAAAAATTCTGGACAAAAATACCCCTGCGGGGTTACCGCGGACCGCGAAGAATGGACCGCGGTCCGCGGTGCCCTTAGTCTTCAAAATCGGGTCCTCTGAATCTCACCACCGCGGACCGCGAAGATTGGACCGCGGCCGCGGTGGCCTTTGCCTTTGAAAACTTCTTCTGTGAACCTCACCATCGCGGACCGCGAATATTGGACCGCGCCCGCGGTGGTCTTTGCCTTGTAAAGGCTTCTCTGAACTTCACCACCGCGGACCGCGAAGAATGGACCGCAGCTGCGGTGGACACTTGATGTAGGCCTTTTGTTGTTCTTGGTACTTGTGCATGATTCACTCATTTTTGCGCAGATGTTTGACTATTTGTCATCCTTTTTGAATAACACGTAAGCCTTTGGGACTATTCTTTATGTAATTGCATCCAAAACTTAAGCAAGATTGAGCAAAAAATAAGGTAAAAATCCTAATTATCAATCATGAAGGAACTGATCAAGTGAAGAGGTCCAGAGGTACTCTACTATATTCTCAATATGAGAATTTCTCTAAGAAGGAAGGAGAGACTATTCAACAGATGTACACTAGGTTCAGTACACCGACTAATGAACTAAAATATCTTGGAAGGACTCTTCTCAAGGAAGACAAGGCTGAAGATTCTGACAAGGGTTCTGCCACTCTCTTGGAAAGCAAGATCACTGCAATCCAGGAATCCAAGAACATTGCAACTCTTAAACTGGACGAGCTGATTGGAAATCTCACTGCCTATGCACTTAGAAGGCAGACCATGAAGATGGATGCTCCCAAGAAGGAAAGGAGTCTGGCACTCAGAATTACTAAAGGAGCAAATCTGGAGGAAGATGAAATGGCCATGATCACCAAGGATTTCAAGAAATATCTTATGAGAGGAAAGGGCTCCTCCAGAGGTGGAAACTACAACAAGGAAAGGGTACGGAAAAATTGACTAATGAAGGCTGCTACAAATGTGGGAAGACTGATTATCACATCAAGAATTTCCCTCAGTGGGAAGTTGAATGGAAGAAGGAAAGGTTTGAACGAAGGAACCAGAAGAAGGAACAAGTTCATCCCAAGAAGAACAAAGGATCAACAAAGGCTATGGTTACTGCTTGGGGAGAAAATTCAGATGAAGAGTCCGATGATGGAGATGGAGATGAACAAGCACTTATGGCAATTGATGAATCAGATGAGGAATCTCATGAGGAATCCGAGGTAAGTATATTTCATCTCAAAGACAAGATTAAGTTCCTGTCCAAAGAAAAACTCTTTGAATTATTGCTAGATTTTATTGATGAATCTGAGGTCATTAATTAGGAAAATGAACAGCTGTCTAAGGAGTGTGTGATTTTAAAAGAAACGTGTAAAAACCTGGAAATCCGAGTCAGTGAGACTATGAGTGAAAATACTTCTCTGAAGAACAAGGTTCATCCACTTGAAACAAATGTCCTAGAGCTAAAATTTGAAAATTTAAAATTGAAACTAGGAACTAGGAAGAAGACAACTGACAGCTCCCAACTCACCTTGGAAGGAAATGTAGGTAAACTAAAAGATGAGTTGTATAGGAAGGATGAACAGATAAGAGTGTTGAAGGAGGAACTTGGTAAGGTCAAGCATGAACTGGACAGAACCTGTAAATGGAACAGATCCTCCGATGCTTTGACATGGCTACAGGAACATCACAGTAGCAATATGAGAGGACTTGGCTTTGGGAATCAACTGCCTTAATGGGATCCTAAAAGCAAGTACCCACTCTTCGTGAGAACAAAATATGTACCCATTGTGGTAAGACTGGTCACTACAAAAGTGAATGTAATGCAAAATAACATGCCATTCAAAAGAACAAATGTTTTGTTCAAGGGAAGAATTGGTTACCAAATTGGGCTAAATGGAAAGAAAGGTGAAATCATTGGGGTACATGGATAGTGGCTGCTCAAAACACATGATTGGAAACAAGTACCGGTTCCTTTCACTTGAGTACTTAAAGGAGGAAATGTCTCCTTTGGAAATGGAAAGAAAGGTAAAATCATTGGGGTTGGTAAGGTAGGTAAGGATGACACTCGTTCCATTGAGAATGTCTACCAGATAGATGGCTTGAATATAGCCTAATCAGTGTGTCACAACTGTGTGGAAAAGGTAACTTGGTAGCATTCACCTCTACAAAATGTTTTTTAATAAATCTTATCACTAACAAGATTATTTTGCAGGAAAAAAGTGTGAACAATATATATATATCATAGATCTGTCCACACTTTCAGAAAATGAATTAACATGCTTAAGTGTGCTGGACAGTGATCCCTTCCTTTGGCATAAGAGACTTAGACATGAAAGCCTGAGTCAACTCAACAAATTAGTCTCCAAGGACTTAGTGATAGGTCTGCCTAACATTAAGTTCAAGTAAGACAAAGTTTGTGAGGCTTGTGCAAGAGGGAAGCAGGTAAGATCCTCTTTTAAAAGCAAGAAAGTGGTAAGTACCACCAGAATGATGGAACTGGTCCATATGGATCTTTGTGGTCCTCTGAGAACATTAAGCAGATGTGGTAAAATATATGTGATAATGCTTGTTGATGATTATTCTACATTTACCTGGACATTGTTTCTAACATCTAAAGATGAGGCATTTGACATATTTACTTTTTTGTTAGAAAAATTCAGAAACAATTAGGAAATCAACTTGCATCAATTAGGTCTGATCATGGCACTGAATTTGAAAATGCTAAATTTGCTGAATTTTGTGATGAGCATGGCATAAATCATAATATTTCTGCTCCTAGAACTCCACAACAAAATGGAGTGGTTGAAAGAAATAATATGACACTTGAAGATATGGCTAGGAGTATGCTTATTTCTAGTAAACTACCCCACAACTTTTGGGCAGAAGCTATTAATACTGCATGCTACATCATAAATAGGTGCATGACTAGACCACTTGTAGAGAAGACTCCCTATGAGTTACTTAAAGGGAGAAAGACCAATATATCCCATCTTAGGGATTTTGGTTGCAAGTGCTTTGTGCACAACAATGGTAAAGACTCCCTAAGTAAGTTTGATCCCAGAAGTGATGAGGGAGTATTCTTGGGATATTCTTCACATAGTAAGGCTTATAAAGTTTATAACAAAAGAACTATGTGTGTTGAAGAAAGTGTGCATGTGGTTTTTGATGAAACTAACATTCTTTCTGAGAGACAGGAACAAGATGATAAAGAAATTGGGCTGGTCAGAAACTCAGTCCAAACTGGAGCAACACTGGAGGAAGGAACATGTGATGGAACAGGTTCATCCATCCCGTGCAACATGACAGGGGGAACTGAACAATCCCTAACCTCACTAGAACTTGTGCCTGATCTTGTTCCAAAACAACAAGGCATTGAAGGAACTTCAAGGAGTAACCAGTTGGTTGTGAAACCATATAGATATCAAAGTTCTCACCTTATTGAGAACATTATCACTCATCCAACCTATGGAATCAAAACCAGATCTTCTTTGAAGAATCTTTGTGCCTTTGATGCTTTCTTATCTCTTATTGAACCTAAAAATGTTGCTGAGGCTTTGCAGGATGCAGATTGGGTAAATGCAATGCACAATGAACTCAACCAATTTGAAAGAAGTCGAGTTTGGTATCTGGTACCAAGATCCTTGGATAGATCAGTATTTGTAACTAAGTGGGTCTTCAGAAACAAACTTGATAAAGATGGAACAGTTAGAAGGAACAAGGCAAGATTGGTTGTTCAAGGATATAGTCAGGAGGAAGGCATAAACTATGATGTGACTTTTGCTCCAGTGGCAAGACTGGAGGCTATAAGACCCCTCATAGCCTTTGATGCTTACATGGAATTCACCCTTCACCAGATGGATGTCAAGAGTGACTTCCTAAATGGCTATCTAAAGGAATAAGTGTTTGTCAACCAACCTCCGGGGTTTGAGAACAAGGAGAATCCTGATCACGTGTACAAACTTGACAAAGCACTGTATGGACTCAAGCAAGCTCCCAAAGAATGGTATGAAAGATTGTCAAAATTCTTGCTTGAGCATGACTACAAGAGAGGTAAAATTGATAGTACTTTATTCTTGAAGGAAAAAGGTAAAAATATCTTGGTAGTTCAGATATATGTAGATGACATAATCTTTGGAGCAACTACTTATAAGCTAAGTAAAGAATTTGCTAAACTAATGGGGAGTGAATTTGAAATGAGCATGATGTGTGAGCTTAATTTCTTTTTAGGCTTACAAATTAAACAGAATTCAAATGCAACTATGATCCATCAACAAAATTATGTAAAAAATTTTCTTAAAAGGTTTAAAATGGAAGATTCCAAAAAAATTGACACTCCTATTGCAACATCCACAAAACTGGATGTAGATGAACCTGGTTCATCTGTTGATCAAACGTTGTATAGGAGAATGATTGGTTCATTGCTGTATCTCACTTCTAGTAGACCTGCCATTGTTTTCAGTGTAGGACTTTGTGCAAGATTTCAGGCTAATCCAAAGGAATCCCACTTGACTGCAGTAAAAAGAATCTTGAGTTACCTAAAAGGCACCTCTGATCTTTGTCTTTGGTATCCAAAATGTAGTAACTTTGATCTTATGGGATATGTTGATGCTGACTATGCAGGTTTTCTAGTGGATAGAAAAATCACCTTAGGTATGGCACACTTTCTGGGCTCATGCCTCATGTCTTGTGGCTCTATCTACTGCTGAGGCTGAGTATGTGGCTGCAACCTCATGGGTTGCTCAACTTTTGTGGATTAAGCAACAATTGATGAATTTTGGAATCGATGTAAGATGTATCCCTATATTTTGTGATAACACTAGTGCTATCAGTATGACAAAGAACACCGTTCATCATAAAAGGTGATTTACAAGCACCCTCACTGCACATTTTCTATATATCTGTCTCCATCCAATCAAAGACGTCCATGCCATAGAGAATCAGGCTCGGCAAAAACAAGACTAGGGACCATGCTCCCCGCTTTCTTCCTGTGGTTACTATTATAACACAAGCCAAGGAACTCAAAACCACAACACAAACACCCTTTATTTACTAGTTTTGGAGTTTTCGCCCTTTGCTTCTGGATTTGATGAAGGTAAATAGTCAAAAAAGTTCCTCGTAGAACGCGAGCATTGAGGCTTTCATCGAAACAAAGAGAGAGGCCCAACTGGACAAAGCACATAGATGTTAGACATCATTTTAAGGGAAAAATTATGAGAAAGGATTGATCTCTATTGAATTTTGTGCTACTGATAAACAGATTGCTGACATCTTTACAAAAGCACTGGTAGAGAGCATTTTGAAAGGAACATGTTAGAGTTAGAGATGATTAAGATCACCTAATTGAACCAGTTCGGAATGTACATGAAAAAGAAGAAGGGAAAAGTGAAAAAACAATTTGGCTAGAAAACCTGAAACTTGTGTAAATAATCAGATTAACTGTTACTCAGTCTCATGCTGTAAATAGCATATTTTGTTTCCATGTTTTGATATGACTCACTGGTTACTAATGCTATTTTCTCTATTGTTGAAAATTGAGGCTTGATAAAGAGGATTCTTAAATGATGAACATGGTTCATCTGAAAGGCGAGGTATGTGTTCTCCACTATACACTCTTTGAAATATTAATAGTTAATCATAAGCAGAAATCTACCCAAACAAGATCTTTTCAAAATCTATCCTTTATCCTATTTTGAATCAGTTCCGTCTACACTAAGAATCCCATCAAATTAAATCGCCTAGAACCTAGGGAAGCTGTAACTGTCACTTCTAAATGACCAGTTGCGGAGGTGATAAGACTTCTAATTGACCCTAAAAGCTGCCGTTATATATTAATTACCCCCTTCTTTTAAAAACCTCATCATCACCTCTGAAATCACTCATCAACTCTACAACCGTCGAAACCCTTCCATCTTCCTTTGCTTTCATTTTCAATCCAGCTTTTCTTCTTCCATCTTCAATAAAAATTGTCTAATCGTTCGAACAACCCTGGTACTACACCACGTACTACTCCATATTCGACTTCTTAAACCCCTCCACCACCAAGTCCTACCCTGTCTCAACCCAGTCCCACCATACCTCAAACTAGTTCAAACCCCGAACCCAAAAAAATGAGGGTTAAGATGCTCGCTAGAAAATAGTGGCTACAGGTTCTCTAGCAAGAAAATTGAATGCCAAACTTCAAGCAAGTCAGGAAAAAGAATGAGATAATTCAAGTGACTCGTTTAAATCATCTACTGAGGAAGCACCATGATCCTCTGATTCTGAATAATTATCCTCTGCACCAAAGATCACTTCTGAGACTGTGTCTGAAATAATGGAGAACTTAGAAAACAAGTTTGTTTTGGTTGGGTCTGTGATAGATGTGGAGTTGCCGGAAACAATAAGAAAAGGTGGTAAAAATAAAACTAAAAAAGAAAAAGAGAGAGAGGGAGTAAGGAGTGAAGAGAGGGGAACATGGCAAGAATCTGCTAGAATAGCTACTTATGGAACGGAGCCAGAAATTGGAGAAGGAGTCAAAAAGTCAGGGGGAAGTGAATTAGGAGAAGCGACAGAAGGGTTGGTAAATCTGGGGAAGTCTACAGATGAACCTGGTTTATCTACTGAGGAAACCCTAACAACTCTTCTGAAAAAGTTGGGTGATAGTTACAAGACAAAGAAGAAAAGAACCCCAAGGCTCAACCATATGGAACTGCAAGAGCAAGTAAGAAAAGTAAATCCACTCGTTCTGAAATTCCTCTTCCAAGAGGAAGAACCACAAGAAACACCCTAAGGAAGATCGAGGAGGAGCTACAAAGAGCCTTGGAGGAGAGTAAAAGAAAAAGGGTTGAAAAAGGGAAGGAGAAAGTTGATGAGCCTGTTAAGGCTGTTGAGATGGATGAGATGGACCTGGTACATCAAGGTGAACAAGTGGAGGAGGTTGAGATTCAGACCCCAAAACCAAAGAAAGCCAAGACTACCTCAAAGAAGTCTGCCTCTATGTTTGCTGAACCCTCAACCTTAGCCAGGAGAACCAGGTCTACAATGAAATCCAAGAAAGTGCAAATTACTGAAGAATATGACTTGAGTGATGACGAGGGAGCTGAGTCTGATGGAGAGAAGGATAAATTGACAAAATTTGGGAAGCGCACAATTCTGAAGAGGAGGTTGTTGAAAGATTTGGAAGAAGCTGGATATGCAGGGCTGGAAGGACATGGTCTTTCCGTTGGATGGGAGATTGGCCAGAAACGAGATAATGGAATTCATGGCAAATACTGTGATCAAGGATGGCAGAGTCTCTAGCCAAGTAAAAGGGTCAAAATCTCTTTTGCCAAAGAATTGGGAGAACTACTTGGGATTCCTTCCGAGGGCTATAATGATTACACCAGGAAAAAATGGCCAACTTTAGATGCTCTTCCAACTGCCCTAGTGATCACAAGAAAGTTCTGCGATAATGAGGAAGAATTCGAACCTAAGGCAGTCTACAAGAGTGAGATGAGGCCTCCACACAAGGTCATATTTGAATTTATCAACAAATGTGTGCTGCCACGTCAGGAGAGGAGGCACATTACAAATTACATGGATTTAGTTCTGATGGCGTGCCTGGACAGTGGTAGGCAGATAAACTGGCCTTGGTTCATCATTCAACTGTTGGATAGAGTGGTAAATCGATCCAAAGCCCACGCCATTCCATATGGATTCATTCTCACGTCTGTACTTTCTCACTACAAGGTGCCACTGAAGAAAGTAGAGATGGCCACAAGCAAAGATCACTTTGGGATTAATACCCTCCTGGATTGTGACTATGAGGTAAATGTCATCTCCAATGAACTTGGTTCATCGAAGAAGAAACCTGTGAACAACAGAGTCATAACGCTTGTACAGGAGAGTGGAGCAAAGGATGCAGAAATAGCACGACTGAAGAACTGTCTGGAGGAGGTTGAATCTGAGAGGGATGCTCTCAGAACTGAGCTTGCTAAGGAAAGAGAGAATAATGAGGGAATTCTTCGAGATATACTATCTCTTCTCCAAGCTAAAAACCAAGCCTCTAGCCCTTCCCAGCCTTAGTAGCCTAAGCCTGCCTTAGTACTTCAGTGACCCAGATTAGGGACTTCTCTTGTTTTTTTTGTTCATGGTTTTAACTGTTTATATTTCTTTTTGTGGATGGTGGATGAACAACGCTTTCTATCAATGAAATCTGTTGTGTTTGCTCTTACTCTTGTTTCTTTTTCTTTGATAGTTTGAATTATTAGTTAACTGTTGATGATTAATCCATGATTGCACTTGCAGTTGCCCCAGTGGCCATGAGTAATTCTTAACAATCTGGGACTTCCATAAATTTTGCAACTTTTCGATGATGCCAAAAGGGGGAAGAATGGTTATGTGGTACTCTGAACATGTGATATTATAACCTAATGAACCTGGTTCTTTTGAGATAAATGCTTAATACTCTAAAATGTGTCAATGTTGGATTAAGTTGGATGAAAGCCTAAGCTTATGGACGCACAAAGTTTGTCATCATAAAAAATGGGGAATTTGTTGGCCCAAGAATTTTAATAGTTTTGAAGATTGACAAAGGAACTCAAAGATGAAATAGGTCCATCACTGGCAGACAAAGACACAAGCAGAGTTAAGGGCACATGAGGTGCACATGCAGGAGATAAATGAAATATGGTAAATTAAGAGATATCTCCTGATCGAAAAGATTGCAAAATGATAAGGAGAAGGACTCTTATTCAGTAAGAACAAATTCGAAGATAAGGAAGGATTTGAGATTAACTAGAACTCTTCCACCAAGGAAGAGTTGCATTAGAACTCTAGTTAATTCCTTATCTACTAATCATATAAATAGCAGAGTGTTCTTATTGTACAGGTACGCACAAAAGCGGAAGTTAAGCAAGAATTGAGAGCAAAGTTAGCAAGGCAATTTTGCAAGCAGTTCATGTGAGATTTAAGTGTGCGACTCTGAAGCTACTTGAACCAGCTAGAAGAACCAATTCCAACCGTTGTCTTTTAGTCTAGTTTATTTGTAGTAGGTGATTTCAACTTGTACCTTTTCAGCTTAATCTAGAAGCGTTTGTAATAGGTACCGTGAGTTTCAAGTTATAGCTAACTTGGAGTTTGTGGCAAATAGCTAGAGGCTAGGTTGCTACAAAGAGATCAGAGGTAATCCTAGGTTTACAAAAGAGTTTTTTGTAAATGCTATTTGGCTCACTGATTTAATAAAGAGTTTTGGGAAAATCCTACTGGGAAGTAGGTCGTGGTTTTTTCACCTTTTGAGCCAGGTATTTTCTACGTAAAAATCTCTGTGTTCTTTATTTTTTGTATTTATTATTTCGCAAACAGTAGAGGTTGGAACACATAGAAGAACCCGGTCCTTCTATAACTAGTGCACGCGAAAATTGGGCACCACACAAATCACCCCCCTCTTGTGGGGTATTGACGTTTAGAACATCAATTGGTATCAAAGCGGGTTATCCTTGAAGAAGCTAACACCTTAGGAGAATATCAAGATGAGTGCACCACCTGAGAACTGGGAAGGACAATCAACTGCTGGACACCACTCTTCAATGACCAGTACTACTCATGGTGGAAGAACAGGATGAGAGACCATATAATTGGTTAATACTACGAGCTTTGGGACATTGTTACTGATGGTCCTTTGGCCACCGTGAATAAGAATGCTGAAAGAGTAGATGTGCCAAAAACAAGAGCTGACTGCAGTGCTGAGGATTTGAGAAAGTGAGAAACGAATGCTAAGGCTAAGAAGTGGCTTGTGTGTGGACTTGGTCCAGATGAGTACATTAGAATTCAAAGTTGTAACACAGCTAAAGAAATTTGAGATACTTTGCAAGTGGCTCATTGATCAGCTCTCACCCACACTACTATTAAAGTAGGAAGATGAGGGTCGGTGCAGCTTTTATCCGAAAGGTCGGGATCGAATCCTCAGGGAGTTATGATTTGGAGTGAGTTTCTAAGTGATCTAGCAATGGTTCGTGTTCTTGATTACACTTTTCATCATTGATGGTTTTGTACTATAACTATGATTTATACTAATGATGATTGCAATTGAATTACTAATATCTTTTTGGGTTATTTTCTAATTGGATAAAGGCACTAGGGTTATGGCTTCTACCTAGGCAAGTAATTAACGGATTCTAATACCTAAGGCAAAGATGTTATTTGGGGAATTATGATATAGCCAAATGCTCCAAAGTTCCCCACTCTATACCTCTCGGTAGTTTGAGTGGCTATGCCTAATTGCCTTTCTCAAGGTCAATTGGGTGTCAAATTTGCACAAACAATACAGGCTCAAGTAGGGTTTTACTCTCTCGAGGTTTAACCCGTTAATTGGGATTATCAATTCTCATGATTTCATTCCAATTCCTTGCTGGGTTGATTTTCTAGACTCAAGTCCTCTTTCTCAAGAAGGACCCAAGTCAATTGAACACCAATTAGTGTTTGCAACCACTAATCTTAAAAAAAAAACTATAAATCAACCCAAATATCCATCACCCATAAACATCTAAGCCCTAATTTAGAGAACCCATTAATTACCCACACTAGGGTTGAGCCACAACCCTAGCTAGAGGGTTTAGCTACTCATAATCAATGAAGAAATCACAGAAATAGATGAAGCAAGACCCATATAATTAATTTATGAGCTAAAATATGAAGATTCAATGTTGAAATGAAGCTAAAATTGCAACAAAAGATTGAATGTTTCTATCATTTCGTATGAGTTGAATGTTTTATTTTCTTTTATTATGCATAAAAGAAAATAAAACATTCAACTCATTTTTTAAAACTTTTAGTCCTCATTTTGTTTCTATCATTATAACTTTTATTAGAAATTATTTTCGATAGGTAATCTGAATTAATTTTAATTAGAATAAAATATCTTTCTGTTTAATGAAACGATATTTATTTATGTATTGGAGTATAATTTGAAGAATATTTTCTATTAGGTTTTGAAAAAACAATTAAATGGCTTGATTAATAGTCATTTTGAGTCAAATATCATAAGTTGAATGTTGAAGATTTTTCTTTAATTCAACAATTAAGATGGAAAAATTAAGGCAAAAATAATACAAGTAAATTAATCTAGTCAAACAAAGAATATATAGTTGTCAAACAAAGAATATATAGTAGTTAAGCTATTCTTTAAGCAAACTTGTATATTGGAGGCGCTCATTCATGAATGTTATTTTTAATTTGCATTTTTACTATAGAATCTGTTTAAATTAAGCGTTAATTTTTTTAACTAAAATCGAGCTTATTTGCTTTGTGAATGAAAGGCCTATTCGAATTAACTAAAAATTAACCGAATCGACCCATTATTCATAATATGTCTTTGTAGCTAGTGACATGTATATTGTATTCTGTATGCATAACATGGTGGCACCCGCAACCTTCGAATCCTGGATCCGCCTCTGATTATAATGTTTTTGTTTTTGTCCTATATAGTAATGTATTGAGTGTGTGTTCACATGATCCAGAATTAGGAGAAATGCTGGAAATAATAACAGTTCTTGAGTTGCCAACAAAGGAGTCACGAAGCACCTCAGTAAGTTTGCTCCCACGGAATGGAACATGAATCTGGTCATTGTCAAGAGTCACAAAGCACCTCAGTAAGTTTGCTCCCACGGAATGGAACATGAATCTGGTCATTGTCAAGAGCGCGAATACACTCTTCAAGAGCCAACAAGCTCTTTGTAATTTCTGCTCCCTCAATCCTGGAAAGAAATGAAAATGTAGGTCTTAATATATCGGCATCAAGGCCTATAGAAGTGCAAGTGATTTTTTTTTTGGCCTGTGTGTGTGTGGTGGTGGTGTGGGGTTAGGAAAGTCAAACAAGATTTTGAAACTTTGAGCTTGTTTGACCTTAGAACTAGAACCTAAAAATGTACATGAGACAATACAAAACTTCATTTCTAGAGTTTGGAATGAAGGCTGATGCAACAATCCCACAAGATCGTCTACGGCTCCAAGAGGCAAAGGTTGCATTGTGTAGGTCTTACCAATTCCTGTCACACCTCTCTTTTATAACAAAAACTTCACTAAACCTTCTTAAAAAATAATAAAAAGATTTTGTGAAGCTTGAAAGGGTTTTCAATTTTGAATGTGACAAAAGATTGTATTTTAAAGGAATTTCAGAGTCGCCACCTGACATTTGTTTTCGGTGTTCCAGGTCACCGTTTTTCTAAAAAATAAGTTTTCCTTCCAAAACACTTAAGACTCCAAACTAAGTCCACACCAGAGATTCAGGATAAGGGGTTCATTTGACTCGGGGAGAAGGTGTTAGGCATTCCCCGAGTCCCGTGAAAGTCACGGTTGCGTACATGAACAAGTTGGCTTTTCAAAAATTCAAATTGAGGTAAAAATAAACACAGAAGAGAAAAATAAACACACAAGAGGCTCAAGATCGTCCCCACCTAATAAAAGAAAATAAAGGTGAAAAATAAAAATAAAAGTATTACAAGTTACTTTCGGCCTCCAGAATATTTATAAAGTACTTCGGGGCATTCCCCGGATAATATATATTTACAAGGTTCTTGGAGCATTCCCCGGCTATATTAATAAACTAAAGGGGATAACCTCGAGCCTCAACTACGATATAAAGTCCTAAAGTTTTCCTACCCGAAAAAGCGATTAAATAAAAGTGGTAATATGTTTAAGATCCAATTTCTTCCCCTTGTTCAACTTCCCATTCCACAACCCATTAAATCGTTTAGCTAACTAATAATATCGCCTTTTAGCTCAAATAACAGATTAGTCATTCAACTAACATAACTAAAATCAACATCACATTAAGGCAAATGTATTCTATTCAATAGTCAAACATCAATGAATTCACAGGATCATATCAGGCAAACATCACATATAAACTTTAAAGGAACAAAGATTGAGAAAGAGTTTTGACCTCGATTTTGCAAAATTGAATCAGACGAATCAGACCTCGATAAGTGAGGAATTGGCCGGAACATGGACAGAACCTCTGATGGACACTGACGATGAATTCAAGCCACCCTAAATGAAACCTCAAACGGATTTCGACAATGAACCAACAGAAGCAGTCATCAAAACTAAATCAGAAAACTCGAGACTCGCTGGAAAAGGCTGCTAAATGAGTACCTGGGTTCTTTATTGTTTTCAGCTTCTTCTTTCTTTTCATTTTCCCTAATGTTTTATATCTCTATTTCTATCATTTTTGGACTGAAGGTGGTCGTATGGAAAGGGATGGTGGTGGTGGGGCTGGTACCGGCGGTTGCTGGCGCGGCTGGAGGCTTTGGGGGTGCTGGGTTGCTGATTTTCCGGCGGCGGCAGTGAGGAGAGGGTGGGTGGTGTTTTGATGGTGAGGAGATGTGGTTGGGCGGTGGGCAGGTCTTAGGGTTGGGAGATGATGGCTCGTTTGGAGGTTGCCGGATTTCCGGCGAAGATGGGTGACGACAGAAGGGATTCCGGCGGGGGCAACTTGGTGGTGGCAGCTGGAGTTTATTCTGGTCAGATGAGGGTGTCTGTTAGGTTATCTAGGGTGTAAGGTTGTAGAAGGGTATTAGGGTTTTTTGTGTCTTAAGTCTTGAAGAAGATGAATAGTGCCAAGGTTAATGGGCTAAAGTTATTGGGATTTTTGATTAATGGGCTAAATTTGTCTTAAAAGTAGACCTTTAATTCTACAAGAATAAAGATATTAATTTCTTTTACTATAATAATAGACTATGATATTATAAAACCATTCCTAATTAATTAAAACCAACTATATTATGACATGAATCTATTTTTGGTATTTTCAAGATTATATAAAATAAAAATGGGTTAAAACTGATAGTTTTCTAAAAATACCTAATACCTAAAATAGAGAAAAAATGAAACTATTTTTGTATTTTTAAAATTTTCGTGCTAAAATAAAGTGAAAGAGTTAAAACTAGTTAAAATAGCAATATTAGACCTTAGCAAAATATTTAAATGCTAAAAATCTTGAAGAGGGTAAAAAATTACATGTCTAGAGCTGCCCCTCTTTGACTGGAAACGCGAAGAGTTTACAAACAAAGAACGACTAGACAAGTTATTTGACCCGACTCTTATTTAGAGAGACCAAAAACTAAAAGATAGGAGAATGTGACCGAGCGCTGGTATCTGAGCTGCCTACATATCCTTGGCTATAAAGGAATCAGGCCACGTGTAGTTCAGAAGTAGGAAGAGTGATGGAGTATACCGAGGTGGGAAGCCAATTGAGGTGCCGTTCCGTCAAGGTTCCGGTCCGCGGACCTATTATTACATCAAAATAAAAAATTAAAAAAAGACTAACTAAGCATGTCAGCTATGAGTAACAAGATTCCTATCTATAAGTCTTTTGAAGCTTGATCTTGAGTCTTGAATGGTCTTCATGCAGACTTTAGATTTGAACCTTGACGCTTGCTAGCTGCAGGTGCTAGTTCATTCTTCTTTAACTCTTCGGATCATGACGGGACATGCAAAAGCTCGTGACTCAGTCATGTCTTGAGCAATCCATATCTTGTCTCCGCTTCTGCACTTGGATACTTCTTTTTTGTTTTTCTTCTTTTATTCTAGATTGAGACTACTTCTGTTGGTCATCTCGTATTGTTGACTCGCATTCTTGCCGCGTGCTTCCGCTACTTCTGACTTGAATTGAAATTTGAAATGACCTCCCTCGTTATCCAGGTGGGCGCCTGCTACTGACTTAAAACTTGAAATGAATTCCCTCATTCTCCAGGTGGGCGCCTGATGACTCAACTTGAAATGTATTCCCTTATTCTCCAGGTGGGCGCCTGATGACTTAACTTGAAATGTATTCCCTCATTCTCCAGGTGGGCGCCTGATGACTTAACTTGAAATGAATTCCCTCATTTTCCAGGTGGGCGCCTGATGACTTAACTTGAAATGTATTCCCTCGTTCTCCAGGTGGGCGCCTGATGACTTAACTTGAAATGTATTCCCTCGTTCTCCAGGTGGGCGCCTGATGACTTGACTTTTAAATAACTCTGAAATGAATTCCCTCATTCTCCAGGTGGGTACCTGCAATCAAAACAACAAAACAAACAAAATTTTCTGCCCCTAGTTTGCACTAGGAAGATTTGTGAGTTGTTAGCAAAACTGTAAATCACCTATGTTATTGATGCAATGATGAGCGTAAACTAAAGACTCGAGTGGTATCAAATCCAAACTTCCCTTCTTTTCAATTATTATCCTAGGAGAAAATTCATCAGACTAGGTTTTCTTATTTTAGGAGAAAAGTTCTTCAGACTAAGACGTATATCCTCGGAGAAAGTTCATCAGACTAGGTTTTCTATCTTAGGCGAAAGATTCATCAGACTAAGATTTTGATCCCAGGAGAAAATTCATCCGACTAGGTCTTTTTGTTATCTTAGGAGAAAGATTCATCCGACTAAGATTTTGATCCTAGGAGAAAGTTCATCGGACTAGGTCTTCTTGTTTGTTATCTTAGGAGAAAGATTCATCAGACTAAGATTTTGATCCTAGGAGAAAGTTCACCGGACTAGGTCTTCTTGTTTGTTATCTTAGGAGAAAGATTCATCAGACTAAGATTTTGATCCTAGGAGAAAATTCATCAGACTAGGTCTCTTTTGTTATCTTAGGAAAAAGATTCATCAGACTAAGATTTGAACTTCCCTTTGTCGGCTCTACTCTTCTTTTTTTCTTTTTTGTTTGTTTTTTAACCAACTTGCTTGCACTTCTTTGTTGCTGTTTCAAACAAAGAAAACTTGTGAGTTTAAAATGTGGTGGTTAGTTTGTGGCCTTGACTTTGAGGGCTACTGCTCCTTCACTCGCAACGATAACTTTGATTTCCACTTGGAAGACCTTGCTTGTTATTGGTTAACCAGTTTTCTGTCAACTCTTATTAATGAAAACACCTCTGATCCGTTCAAGCCAAATACCTTACACCCAATGTATTGCTCTTGAATTGACATTTACCAAGTCTTTGCATTTTACATCAATCCCAAAGAATATCTATTATTACCAACTCAGTGCACACAATATTCTCCTATGTTTTATGCCAATTTGATGTGCTTGTCAGACTCGGCTTTGTGTGATTAAAAATCTGGTAGCAGATTTTGAAGTCATTTCTCACTTGTTTCGACAAAAACAGACTCAAAAGGGACTTAAACAGGACAAAAGGAACAAATAAGGAGAAAAATGAGAAGAAATGGTATCTAACAAGAAAAATAAACTTTTACCTAGGAAAAAGAGCAAAGTAGGAACTAATCTGATTTAAAGGCCATCTCCACTGACCATGTCATGCATTTTGGATTAAGCGACCTGATTTGTCAAGCAAATCTGATCTTCAACTTTTGTTATGCCTCTAAGTTGTGAAACTGGGCTTCAGTGCTCCAACTGTCCTATTTAACCTCAGTCGACTTGTAGTGCCCTGAAGGGTTTTCACCATCAAGCCTCTCTCATTTTTCTCTTTTTCTCAACTCACCGTCGCCTTACGGTGCCCCTGAGGGTTTTCACCGATAAGACTCTCTCATTTTATCATTTTCTCTCTTTGTGATGAGAACAAGGTATTGCCCATGATGCATGAAGATCATACTTTCACCACACACTTGATTTCACATCCTCAAAGATTGGTCGGAAGGTCTTTCTTTGGACCGTTATGTAGGCTTTTTGACAGGGTTGGAAAGAAATGGTGGCATGAAGGCTCAAAATAATTTAAGACGAAAGGGTTCAAAATTACAACTTTTGGAATAAGATCTTTTGGCCAAAATTAAAACTTCTGCCCTAATTTCTTGGTCGAATTCTTTTTTTTTCTTTTTTCTTTTTTGGATTTTTGTTTTAATGAGACCGAACCTCAGAGTGAAGATGCCTACGTATCCCTAAAAGGAATCAGGTCGAACGTAGTTACAACATCTGACCTGACTTTTTTCATCCTTTTTTTTCCTTTTCTTTTTTTTTCTTTTTTTTTCTTTTTCTTTTTTTTCTCTTCTTTGTTTTTTCTTCTTTTTCTCTTTTTCTTTTTTCTTTTCTAGTTCATAACTCTACTTCCGATTCCAAAAGAGGGGTATGAAACAAAACAAATTAAGGCTCAAAAGGGATAGCAAGAAATAAAAGTGTTTGGGTAGCAGAATAAAGTGCGTTCGTCCTGCCAAACTTTAAAAATGCCAAGTACAAACATGCAATTGAAGATAAGCAAGAAAATCATGCATTGTATCCATTGATGGCATCAACAAAAACAGAAAGTACCAATGGGCAATACCTTTGTTCCAATGACTAACTCTTGCCAGTTCGAAGCAGACTTGACTCAACCTTATCTTGATGTGGAAGGATGCATTTCAGCACAGACTGATCTACCTCAAACTGCTTGAGAGACATCCCCTTGTTGTATGCTCTCATAAACCTCTTGATTTCTTAGACTAACTGCCTCAGTTTCACTCAATTCAAGCTTCAGGTTATCTCAGAATGCGTGAATCTTTACTTGTTTCCTCAAACGCATCTTTTATCATATTCAAAACCATGTTTCATTATTCCATGATTAGATTGGCTTTCAAGATCTGGCTAAAAACTCCGCATGCATGTCATGTCACTAGAACTGGCCTGAAAAGAACTATATACAAGAAAAGAACTAAACAAAGACTGCAAATAATAGAAAAACAAAATCTCATTTTACCAAAGGATGGAAGGGTTTGAACAACACCGAAAAAAACCTAGATGACAAACTCAGAGACACAAAACTAACTAACAAGACTCCTAGAGATAAGCAAAAGAGGATGGAAGAGTTTGAATCACCAAAACAAACAAGATAAAATTTGGATTACAACCCCGAAATAACCAGATAGCAGAAAAGAAGTCAAAATGAACTGCCAAGACTCTTTCCTGACGAGGAAATGAGGTGCTTTCTAATTAATAAGCTCGAGATCTTAGCCACTGAGTTTCATATCAAAATTACTGGGACTTTCACCAACTTCAATCACATTATCTTAACCAAGTGGATAATTGACTCCTTTGAGGTGGTTTTGGGGGGTGGAATGTGAAAAGCTTGTGGGGAGATATTAGTAGTAGTAGGAATATGGATTTGTGACAGTGGCAGAATGGTGACAAGACTTTCAGAGTGGTTAGTTGTCACGAGCCGAAATCCCACCCTTCAGGCCGTGACTGCGTCTAACGTTGAACCCGCTAGACAAGCCAACGTGTACAGTTAATCTAACATTGAGATACCATCTTAACAGAAATAACGAAACACCTTACAGTTTTTAACAACGGAAATGGAATAATAACTCAAAAACACTAGGTGAAATAGTAAATACAGAACGTCGCATAAGCCCAAAAACCGGGATGTCACAACTCACGAACTCTCTATAGAGTGCTAAATACAAGTCTGAAAGGAAAATACATCATTGTCTTGAAACTAGCGAAAAATGTAAGACAATAAGAGATCCAAAGGTAGAAGAGACACCAAGGCCCATGAACGCCGGCGGGTATACCTTGAAGCTCTGGGTGGACTGAAGGTGACTCCCTCAACGCTGTCCACGGGGTCCGGGTGCGAGATCTGCACAACATTAAGAAGTGCAGTGTAGCATCAGTACAACCGACCCCATGTACTGAGTAAGTGCCGAGCCTAACCTCGGCTGAAGTAGTAACGAGGCTAGACATAGCAACAACGTTAACCTGTCCTATTCTACAACCCAAAGCATGGAAAAAATCAAGGCAAGAGATAAACAGACAAGTATGGGGATACGAGAGCAGTTAAAGGGGAACCGATGAGATAGAGCAGTTAAATGAGCATGAAGAGCAAACAAGAAAAGGCAATTTAACAAATAAATGATAAGGAAACCATTGTAAATTCCAGAAACGTAAATAATGGTACGGCATCACCCTTCGTGCTTTACTCTCTTCCTCACAATGCGATGTACGATATGGAATAATAATAGAACATGGCACGACATCACCCTTCGTGATTTTATTCTCTTCCTCACTATGCGATGTATTATGTATGTCAATGTAATCAATGTAAATCATGGCACGTCATCACCCTTCGTGCTTTTACTCTCATCCTCACTATGCGATATATTATGTATGTCAATGTAATCAATGTAAATCATGGCACGACATCACCCTTCGTGCTTTTACTCTCTTCCTCACTATGCAAGTTATGATGTAATCAATGTAAATCATGGCACGTCATTAACCTTCAAGCTTATAATAAATGTAAATCATGGCACGACATTAACCTTCGTGCTTATAATCAATGTAAATCATGGCACGACATCACCCTTCGTGCTTTACACTCTTCCTCACTATGCAATGTATGGTGTGATCAATGTATATCATGGCACGACATCACCCTTCATGCTTTACACTCTTCCTCACCAAAGCAATGACAAATATCAATGTTAAGGAATGCAGCATAGTGGAAATATAGTTCAAAATCACCCGGCAAGGGAAAAACATCAATCAATATCACAACAATTGCCCGGCAAGGGTCTCAGCTATAACCAATCTCTTCAATATATATATATATATCCTTAACAAATGGGTTCTCAAGCGAACCAATACATCATGAGTTCATCGACCAAGACTTCCAACAACAAACGACTCCCAAGTAGAGACAAATTCATATTATGACGAACATGGAAGTAATAATAAGATTTTCATCAAAAATAGACTCACGGGCATGCTTGACACACAATGCATAGGTACTCGTCACTTCACCTATGCATTGGACATGATAAACACTTAGCACATAGCATACAATACCTATTCCCTCACCAAAGTTAGGCAAGACACTTACCTCGGGTCCAAGAATAGCAATTCAAGCTTCTAACACCGCCTTTCCTTTTGAATTCAACTCCGAAACGACAATATCTAGACATAATTAACTTATTAACATCAATAATGACTCATTAATACAATTCCATAGCCTAAATATACAATTCTTAGCATTCTTCCAAAAATACCAAAATTCGATCCCGGGCCCGCTTGGTCCAAACACGAGGCCCAGACCAAAACCCAATTACCCATATCCCCACGAGTTCAAATATATGATTTGTTTTGAAATCCGACCCCAAAATGAGGTTGAGTTTCCCAAAATCCTATAAGCCCTAACTCTACCCAAAACCCCTAATTTCCACTTTGTTTCATGATTTTAGACCTAGATTCTAGTGTTTGATGAAGGAAAACGGAAGAATTAGGAGCTAGGATAACTTACCCAAGTGGTTATGGAGGGAAACTAGCTTGGAGGTCGTCAATGGGGCTTTGGAGAAGAAGGAGTTGATGAAGAAGTGGAAATCCCGAAATAACATTCTGTTTTTGACTTAAGGAAATAACTGGGCAAAAATACACTCTGCGATCGAAAAAGGGGAGTTGCGATCGCAGAAGAGAACTTGGCTGACCCTATGCGATCGCAGGAGGGCTTATGCGATCGCGTAACACTGAGACCTCAACCTATGCGATCGCGGGTCCCTACACGCGACCGCACCGAATCAACTACCCCTAGCCCCCCAACCTACCTAATGCACTATGCGATCACATAGTGTAACAGACTACTCCCCAGGCATGAAGCTATGCGATCGCGGACCAATCAATGCGATCGCATAGAGTAAAGGAACAGACACCAGAAAAATGCAAATACACCAGATTTTCCCCAATTTTTACACACCGTTAGCTACCCGAAACTCACCCGAGCCCTCGGGTCTCAAAACCAAAAACACACACAACTCCCAAATCATCCTACAGACTTATTCAAGTTTTTAAATCACCAAAATATCATCAAAATCAAGGAATTAAACCTCAAAACTCATAAAATTTCCTCAAAATTTCATAAGGCTTAATTATTCCAATTTTTATCCGAACCACGTCATTTCAAGTCCGTTTTACACCAAAATTTACAGATAAGTCACATAACATATATTAAACCTTTTTCGGGCTCCGAAACCATAATACGGGCCCGGTAACACAGTTTCGACGTCAATTATCATTTTCAGAAACCTTTATTATTTTCAGAAAACAATTTTCTTTAAAAATTCATTTCTCGGGCTTGGGACCTCGGAATTCGATTCCGGGCATACGCCCGAGTCCCATTATTTTCCTACGGACCCTCCGGGACCGTCAAATCACGTGTCCGGGTCTGTTTACCAAAAATACTGACCAAAGTCAACTTTATTACCATTAATTATTATAAAATTCCATTTTCATCAAGTTTTCACATAAAAGCTTCCCGGCAACACGCCCGGGCTGCGCACACATATCAAGGTGAGATTAACGGAGGCTTTCGGGGCCTCAGAACACAGATTTAGTCAAATACACACATGATGACCTTTTGGGTCATCACATTAGTGGGAAATAATGGTGGGGGACGCCCACTAATCCATGCTTGGTATATTTTGGCCATCTATCCGTTCAACCTTAGGACCTCTTCTTTCAACTTAGATTCTGATTCAACAATCCCCTTAGGCGGATCAACAACACAAGTGTCCAACTCTTTTCCAGTCATGGCTACCTTGCTATTTGACCTTGTGTTGTACGGATGACTCGCCACAAACTAACCACCCTCTATTATAATAACAATTAAAATACCAGAGGGGAGCAAAAAAAGACAACATGTTAGCGTTAAGGTATTTATCATATAGAAATATCACATTAAGTGCAGTGCACCAAGCAATAATTAACGGTTCTAGAATGACTTTGAGAGTCACAAGGTCATTTGGCATCATCCCAATTTTGTTCATTTCAATCTTCTCTTTTCTTTCTTTTCTAGCACGCCTTGGCTTGCTCATTTTCCTTCCTCTCTTTTAATTTACTTATCCCTAGTTTCTTTCTTCTCACCCCTCGCGTCCTACAAATTCATTCTTTTTTTTTTTAATTTTAAGAAAATGATTTGATCGAACCCTATGTAGGCTGCCTACGTATCATGTTCCACATGAATCAGATCAAGCATAGTTCTGAAAAAATGATGAATAAAATAAACTAATAAAAATAAAATCTTTTTGGATTTTTCATTTATAACTTTTTTTGGTTTTTTTTTTCAAATACAAAACAGGAAGTACTATAACAAAAGACTTGACAATCTTAACTAGACTGACATACTCGATACTACTGTACAAGACTAAAAATTAAAAGACAACATCAAATAGACTCAAAAATATAAAAACAATCTCTTCAAGGAATCTCTCAAATGCGATGGTCCTGGGGTATCTGTCATGCTCGAGCTCTGGTAAATAGATCCATACCTGAATAAGAAAAATAAGACTAAAGAGATCAGTGACTCAAGACACCTCATATTGGACACATGCAAGACATGATTGGGCTATTTTTGTAAAATGGCTTATGTGGTCAAAGTGGCTAGGAGTGAAAACTCAACAAAGGTGACCTCAAAGGCATGAAAATATTTTACCAAGGCTTATAGACTTCAAGCTCCCAATAATCATGGCCCAAAATTAATTTGCAGAAATAACCCATTTGGCAAAAACGACCGATATGGCCAAGAGTGGCTAAAGATGCAAACTCAAAAAGGATTGTCCTTAAATTAATATGAAACCTAGTTGTGAACTCAAAATACTAAGACAAGGGTCATTGAACCACTTTTGCAAAAATAACCCCATTTTGCAAGAATGGTCGACGTGGCCAAAAGTGGCTAGACATGCAAATTCATATGGAAGGATCTTAAAACTGAGAGGACACATTGTTATGGACTTAGGACTCTAAGACATTGGATAACAAGCCACTTTGCGAAAATAATCATATTTTGCAAAAACAATCTATGTGGCCAAATGTGGCTAAACATGCAAGATTTGGCTACGACCCCACGAAGCCAAGAACCTAAGACTTACTAGGAAGACCGGACCCTATGTGGGATGCCTACGTGTCTCGCCCCGAAAGACGAGAATCAGGTATGCGTAGTTCGGACTGATAGGATATGAAAGATAATTTTTAAAAAAACACAAATTTGGAAAAAACACATTTTTGTCTTTTTTGAAAAATGATGAAACATGTAATTTTTTTTTTGGATTTTCTTTTTCTATATTTTTTTTTGATTTTTGAAAAATGATGGGAAGGTGTAAAATCTTTTTGGATTTTCATTTTTTTTTTTGTCTTTTTTCTAGAAAATGTTGTGAAAGAAAGAAAAATATAACCAAACCTTACTTGCTTCATTTTTCACCCTTCTTTCCCAAATATTAGTCCGCCAAATGACCTTTCTACCCTCAAAGATGCAACATTTAGCACATAGGGATAATTGATTGTCCTTTTGAGCCATGTACCCATTTTAACAAAATTTGGATAGGCCTTCTATAAAGGGACAAGGTGCCTAGGACCGAGCCCTACTAGGTCTAAATGATATGAAGCAAATAAAAATGACCTAAAGGCTGACCTACGTTTGGGGTTCATTAACAAGGCAATGCGGGGGAGTATATGGTCGATGGTGGCTGCTCAAGCTTTCCATCCACTCCATACGTCCGACGGCTCCCCTCCTAAAATAAGGGTGACTCAAAGAAGAGTTCGTGTATGCGACGCGTACTACAAGACTTGTTGCAGAAAGAAGACTCATGGTTATGCAAATGAGTCGCCATGCTCTCGCGCCCCTTTTTTCTATTGCACGGGTTAGGTACGGAGAGATCGGGTTTATGACATTTGGACAACTCCTTAAAAGAAAGGGTTTAAGGAAGAGTCGCCACCTAACGATTTTTATGGTGCGTTAGGGCACCTAGAGTTGATAACTCATGAACTAGTTTGCGTTACCAGAGATTGGGTAAGGGCTTGAAATTATCCTAAGGGGAAGGTGTTAGGCACCCCTCAAGATCCACAACTGTGGGTCCCAGCCAATAAGTTTTGTGAATTTGGGCAGTGAACAAGTAGCAAGTAAGGTTCATATAAGAGGGGATTTCAAACGAAGCATAAAAATCTTTAAAGGTTTTGGAGAAAGTATAAAAATAAACATTTGAAAAGAAACTGTCCTAGGTTTAAAATAATACGGATCACAATGCAATACCTGGTATGTCACACCTCAAAGAGGCGGCTACACGTGGTATTAGCGCACCGGTCATCATATCCGTATTCTACCCTTCCCACCCCGTAAAGGTTATTTAAAGTGCGTGTGTTGGTTGCAAATGCTTATTGCGTGCCATTACCCGTCCCATTCTATAAGTCCTGGAGTGTATTTAGGACTACTAATCCTACAAGGTGAGTACTAGGCTGGACTCTTAGGTTTAAAGGATAAACTCTAAGCGACAAGTAGAAAACAGTTAGGACTTGCACATAAGGGATTCACGAAACAATTAAAGGCTCACGTATCCCTCTAGTAATAAGGCACATATGATAGCACGTCTCAAACACAATAAAAGTCTCAAAGTCAGAACTTAAAACAGGAATTTGAGTATGAAAACAATCGGTTTTAGAGGGTTTTAGCAGAGGAATATTTCGAAAATAACTTAGTAACAAAGCAGGGATAAAACAGAGTATTTGAAAATATATAGAGTGATTTGCCGAGAGGAGAACTGATTTTGGAAATCCAGTATTTTAAAGGCAGGAGCAGGAGCTTAAAGAATGCACAACAGTTTTAATGAAAAACTCTCAGTAAAAGTAAATGAATAATTTAGGGAAAACCAGTAATTAAAAGTAAGGCATGACTTTTAAATAACAGAGTGATTTGCATGTATTTCGAAAAGAAAGGGTAAATGGTTTTGAAAGTTCAGCAATTTATAGGCAAAACATGAGTTGAGGATGGTAACAAACAGTAAAGTCTTAAGGATTTTAAAAAAAGGATTGATTGGTTTTAAAGACCACTTTTTAATACAGGCACGACATAAAATAGTTGATTCTGGTTTTTATAAGTACTGAACCTAAGGTTTGCCTAGGCGTCTGAAATATATACTGACTTTTTGTTCTTTACAAAATCTGAATGCAGGTCTTTAACCTTGATTTTAAAAGACAATGGGTAATACATTGAAGACAATGTTGAGTTTTGCAGAAAATGTTTAGCCATTTAACACATTTTAGCGAGGTGTTAAATTTAATACATACTTCCTAAGTGTTCCATAGGATATAACTTAAAACAGACATGCTGAAGGTAAAGTCCTAGAGAACATGGTATCTAATTCATGCATTGGTACCTGAAACATGATTTCTAGATGTAGTACTTATGAAAATGCAGCAGCAGTAACGTTATAGCAGTTTATTACTTTATTATAGTTATTATCTGTGAACAAGATTTATAAAATAGACATGAGTGTAGTAGAGATGCTGAAGTAGACAACCTAAACATGGTTTCTAATGCATGGTATGTATTTCCTAAGCATGATACTATTGCACACACAAGTAAGTAAAATCCTATAGTCATGGTCTCTACCCACACTATACTAAATGTCACAGGGCTGTTTTATGTCACCCGAATTTCGTCCGAGGTTTTTCCCTTGTGCGACAGTCAAGCCCAGCCTTGACCTCAGCCTTTCCAACACTTAGAATTATTTAGGAACGTTTTGGACTTAGGCCAATTTAGGTAGCAAAGTAAAGTAAAGGCACACACGAGAATTACAGGAATTTCTCCCCAACTTGTATTAATAAGTGAATACAAGAACACAAAGAAACCAACCCTATGGCCAAGACAAAAGAACTCCCTAGTTCCCTACCCCAAAACAAGTTTCCCACCCTTAGGAAATATACTTAGACGAATTTGGCTAACTCAAATGCCACAAGCTAAGTTTCTGCCCCTTTTGGACAGCCTTGTGCACATTTTTATAGTGCAGGCTGCCCAATTAAATTTGGCAGGTTCAAAACATTCAGTTGACAAGCCCCAACTGATGGGAAAACACTAAAACATGATACAAACACGTGCCCAATCCTTTAGCCCATGATCACCCACGTTTTGGAGGTGGTTGTAACCGCCAACTGCCTCCCATGTGCCTTGCACACATTTTTGAATTGCTGCTTGTGCACAACATGTGCCTGCTTTGCCCAGCTGCTGCATGCCCAAGGCTGGCATTGCGCCCAGCCTTGCCTTTGACACTGCTCCACCCCAATGCCATGGCCACAACTTGCCGCTCCTTGACTTAGCCGCACACGAACACTGCCACAACTACTCGTTTGTGCCAAGTCGCCCCCAACTTGATCAAATCTGCCCGCATCAATTATTCTTGCTTGTCCCACATTGTCTTGCCTTGACATGCCTTTGCCCCTGCTTTGACATGGATTTGCTTTTCCATGGTTATGCCAACCCGCACGTCTAAGTGAGATGCGCCTTGCCTCCGTTCAAAGCGCGTTTGTCCAGCCCGCATAGTCCGTCATGCCAAGCTGCCCGTCATGATGTTGCCCATTTTTGAGGTTGTGTGACAAGGCCATCATGAAAATCATTGTCACAAACCCACACCTGCTGAGGACCTTTGTCAAGGGGCTAACACTAAACATGCATAGTCCCCTCCCACATTCACTATCCAACCCCAATTATTCATTTACATGTTATTACGGACCATTGTTGCATAAATTACATAAATGAATAAGAAAATTAAGAAGTTACACTATAGGGAGCCTAACAGTAGGCCCAAGTACCAGATCCAACATGCCATATGCCAAGACCTCTTGTAACCCAGGAGTATCAGAGTTCCTAAGGATCTCAGGGGATCCCAGGCAGTGCTCGCACCTAAGTTCCCTAGCCAGGAATGAGTAAGTGCAGTGTGGAATGCCAGCCTTGTGTGTCAGAGTTCAATGGGTACTCAGGGGTTCCCAAGGCAGTTCTCACACGAATGGGGCTGAACCTAAGGTCTAAGAGTAGTGAGATGTGTTTGTACTTTAAAAAGAGTTGAGTTTGAAAGTAGTTTTGAAGTAACAGTTTTGAAATATAACTTCAGAGGACAATGCAAGAATTTATGAAAATAGTTTGCAAAAGGGGGAAGTAGTGCAACCACAATTCAGCATATAGAGAGTTTAAGAAAACAAACACAAACAAGGATAGGGAGTTTGGAACAATTAATTCACATGCCAGCATTAGAATAGGGTTACAAGTTCTCAAATAATTATCACATAGTTGTCATAAAGCATCACAGAGTCACATATTAGGTATAGAGTCAGAATCATTTAGTCTTTAGGTGTCATGGGGAGGGAACACATGTCTGTAGCATGATGATCACATAGACAAACAGGCATGCTAACTCCATAGGGGTAAAACAGGGTTATAGTAGATCATACAAAGTAAAGCAGGAGACATCTTATACTAAAAGGGAAGGGGAAATCATAGAAGCATGCTAGTTAGATGGTAGGCAGTAGAACCATAAGATAAAGCACAAAAGGAACAACAAGTAGATTAACATGAACTGAAACATAATGTGTGGAGACACTGTAAACTTAAATTAGGAACATACCAGTCAAGGGTATAGAACAACAAAGTGCAAAGAGGTAGAGCAGCAACAGTAGTATGCAGAACAAGAGAGTAGTAGGAAAGCAGTGTGCAGGAATAAGAAAGCAACAAGGATTACTCAGTTTTGTCTTTCAGCCAACTGAGTAGTCAACAATTGATGTAAAGAGAAAGAAGAGGTCAGTATGGAAACACAGCAGTTTCAGAGCAATATACTTAGTGTTTTTGTGTGTGTATGTCGGTGTATCAATGTATTCGTGTGTGTTATGCAAAGAGAGAATACAGAGTATATATAGTGTTGAAAACGAGTGAGGAGAATAGAGAAAGAGTGCATAATTATGGAAATAGTAACCAATTAGTATCAATTAAAACATTAGACTCCTTTAATTAGGGAGTCAAGTTCAAACGGTGCAATCATGGTTAAATAAGGAAAAGGAATCAATTATAAGACTGATTTTAATAAATTAGGGGCAATGATATCATATAGCATATAATAGAATCCAAATACATAGTACATAATTAAGGAAGGTTGAACTAATAGTATATTCATAAAGAAAAGTATGGTGTTAATTCTGAAAATCAGTCGAGGAAATCTCGAATGGAATCACAATTACAGGGAACCCAGTATAATCAAGGAAAGTATCACATAAGTAAGGGAACAATTTGAAAATCAGTACTGGATAGACAAAGTCACAACTTCGAGGAAAATATCACGGCTAAGCAAAGAGATACACAGATTCAATAGTGATCATCAGGCAAACAATCATTAACCAGTATCAAATTGATAATTAATAGCACAAAATAGGGAACCCCAAGCAAGGAATCACAGAACAATAAGACTGAGTCCCTAGCAACAAGAATCAGAGAATATATGAATGGCTTCACATGAAAACAAGCACACATAATCGAACGGGCTAAAAGAAATAGGGCTTTTAGCATAATAGCTTAGAGAGCCATAAAACATAAAAGAATCATTCCACATACATTATAAGTCACTAAAATCATAAGTAAGAAAATATTTTTGAAAGGGGTTAAGAAACCCTAATTTTGAAATAGCAAGAATCGTTAAAAGATGGGGTTTTCAGAGAAAAGAAATGTAGAAAAGCTTCGTAATACTGTAGATCTAGAGTAGAAAAAAAATAAGTTGAAGAATCATAACATTAGGGTTTCGTGGAACCCAGAGAAAACAAAAAACCTCAAAGGTGGCACCGGCTTAAGCTGGAGTAGGTCGTAGATCATTACTCAGACGGCCAGGGAGGCCGGAAAGGTGGCATGGGACCATGGGAGATGAGTTGGACCGCTCCAAGTTCGCCTGAGAGCCCTAGAGTATCACTGGACCGGTACAAGGGGTGTGGATGACCATGAGATAATGAAGACCCAAGGTTTCCGGTGAGAAACCAACCGGAGAGGGTGGATGGAACTCATCGGAGAAGGAGAAGTCAGTGAGACTTCTGGAGAGAACTAGAGCGTCACAGAGAGAGATAGAGAGATAGAGAGAGAGTGAGTCATGAAGAATGAGGTGTCGGTTGGGGTAGTATTAGGGGTTAATTATGGTAATGAATCATCTGGGCCGTTGATTCAAATTGATCAACGGCTCAGATCAATCACAGGGTTGGCCGGGTATAAATTAGGATTTGGGCTGAGTAGAAGTTAGGAATTTGGGCCGGGGTTTAATTAAATATTGGGTTGGGGTTCAATTTAGGCTAGATTTTAAAATAAAAGTGGCTATATATTAAATACCCCAAAAATAGATAAATAATTAAATAAACAGCCAATAATTGTATATAAAAAATGAAATTGAGTTTAAATAAATGAAATTAAATAATATTACGTAAAAATGACTAGTTTTCGAATTAAAGTAGCATGAAGTATACAATTGGGCTATAATTGCAAAATTATTGTAATTGAAATCAAATAATGCCCAATTGGTTAATTTATAAAATAATTAAAATTTCAATGGATAAAAATAAATAAAAATGATATACCGAGCTGGGGAACATTTTGAAATTATTTATAACATAATTTATGGATGATGATTGAATATGAAATATTAAATAAGTATAAAAAATAATTTTGATAAAGATATGGAAAAATACCAATTATTATAAAGAGTGATTTTGAAAGCGTATATGCAAGTTTGAATAATTTGAGGAAAAATTGGGTATCAACAACAGTTATTAAGCTGTACACATAAAAAAAAAAACACATAAACAACTAGCAAAATAATAAAATGAAATAAACAAAAATAAAACTAGAACAAAGCAACACACATAAAACCTCAACCGAATATTCTAAAAGCCAACAAGATCAAGTACTAGCTCGAACCTGCAAGTCCTCAGCAGAGTCTCCAGAGATGTCACACCCCTCTTTTTTAACAAAAACTTCACTAAACCTTCTTAAAAAACAATAAAAAGATTTTGTGAAGCTTGAAAGGGTTTTCAATTTTGAATGTGACAAAAGATTGTGTTTTAAAGGAATTTCAGAGTCGCCACCTGACATTTGTTTTCGGTGTGCCAGGTCACCGTTTTTCTAAAAAATAAGTTTTCCTTTCAAAACACTTAAGACTCCAAACTAAGTCCGCACCAAGGATTCAGGGTAAGGGGGTTCATTTGACTCGGAGAGAAGGTGTTAGGCATTCCCCGAGTCCCGTGAAAGTCACGGTTGCGTACATGATCAAGTTGGCTTTTCAAAAATTCAAATTGAGTAAAAATAAACACAGAAGAAAAAAATAAACACACAAAAGACTCGAGATCGTCCCCACCTAATAAAAAAAAGTAAAAGTGAAAAATAAAAACAAAAGTATTACAAGTTACTCCCGGCCTCCAGAATATTTACAAAGTACTTCGGGGCATTCCCTGGATAATATATATTTACAAGGTTCTCGGGGCATTCCCCGGATATAATAATAAACTAAAGGGGACAACCTCGAGCCTCGACTACGATATAAAGTCCTAAAGTTTGCCTACCCGAAAAAGCGATTAAATAAAAGTAGTAAGATGTTTAAGATCCAATTTCTTCCCCATGTTCAATTTCCCATTCCACAACCCATTAAATCGTTTAGCTAACTAATAATATCGCCTTTTAGCTCAAATAATATTAGTCATTCAACTTACATAACTAAAATCAACATCACATTAAGACAAATATATTCTATTCAATAGTAAAACATCAATGAATTCACAGGATCATATCATGCAAACATCACATATAAACTTTAAAGGAACAAAGATTGAGAAAGAGTTTTGACCTCGATTTTGCAAAATTGAATCAGACGAATCAGACCACGATAAGTGAGGAATTGGCCGGAACTTGGACAAAACCTCGGATGGCCACTGGCGATGAATTCAAGCCACCCTAAACGAAACCTCAAACGGACTTCGACAATGAACCAATAGAAGCAGTCATCGAAGCTAAATCAGAAAACTCGAGACTCGCCGGAAAAGGCTGCTAAACGAGTACCTGGGTTCTTTACTGTTTTCATCTTTTTCTTTCTTTTCGTTTTCCCTACTGTTTTCTATCTCTATTTCTCTCATTTTTTGACTGAAGGTGGTCGTGTGGAAAGGGATGGTGGTGGTGGGGCTGTACCAGCGGTTGCTGGCGCGACTGGAGGCTTTGGGGGTGTTGGGTTGCTGATTTTCCGGAGGCGGCAATAAGGAGAGGGTAGGTGGTGTTTTGGTGGTGAGAGATGTGGTTGGGCGACGGGCAGGTCTTAGGGTTGGGAGATGATGGCTCGTTTGGAGGTTGCCGGATTTCTGGCGAAGATGGGTGACGGCAGAAGGGATTCCGGCGGAGGCAGCTTGGTGGTGGCGGCTGGAGTTTATTCTGGTCAGATGAGGGTGTCTGTTAGGTTCTCTAGGGTGTAAGGTTGTAGAAGGGTTTTTTGTGTCTTAAGTCTTGAAGAAGATGAATAGTGCCAAGGTTAATGGGCTAAAGTTATTGGGCTTTTCGATTAATGGGCTAAATTTGTCATAAAAGTAGACCTTTAATTCTACAAGAATAAAGATATTTATTTCTTTTACTATAATAATAGACTATGAAATTGTGATACCATTCCTAATTAATTAAAACCAACTATATTATGACATGAATCTATTTTTGGTATTTTCAAGATTATATAAAATAAAAATGGGTTAAAACTGATATTTTTCTAAAAATACCTAATACCTAAAATAGAGAAAAATGAAACTATTTTTGTATTTTTTTAAATTTTTGTGCTAAAATAAAGTAAAAGAGTTAAAACTAGTTAAAATAGCAATATTAGACCTAAGCAAAATATTTAAATGCTAAAAATGTGTGAAATCTTGAAGAAGGTAAAAAATTACATGTCTACACTTCCTGTACATAAATAAAGAAACAAAAAGAAGATACGTGAATTTGAAGATGAACAACTAAGGAGATTCTCGAGAGTAACCATGGCTGTACCGGGAACCAAACCAACTAGAAATAACAAATATTAATTCAACAGTTATAGGGTTTTAGCAATTTCCATTAATAGACGCTCATAAAGAGGAAAACCAATTTATACAAAAATATACAATGGCTTAGGGTCTATCATGTGTCCACTCCTGACAATGGAAGAAGGAAGTGAGAGCTGCAACAGTTCCATGACTGCATATCATACTATGATTATTTCAATGACCATCCGAATATAGAAATATCAAAGATAGAAAGCCAAGAATTATCCGTTCAACTCCAGAACGAAAACATTCCAAAGTGATTAAAAGAATTTAACCTCGTACTTTCAATAACCCATTTAATGAGTGTTGGGGAAAAAGATAATATTCCCGCCCAGGAATAATATTCACGGCAAATAATAATAACACAAGAGACTAACAACGACACCAAATCTTTTAACGAGGTAAAATACAATACCCGAGCGGAGCAATATAACCACTATAATATTACAACTTAGTAGTGCCAAGAGGCTACTACAACTACGAAAGAAATAACACTCTTTATTTTAAAGACCTCACTACAATATTACTCCCAGTCAATATTTATCTCACAGACTACAATCTGCGGATTACTCTCTCTACGCTTTATTGCTCTCTCTGATTTTGGTGTGCTTGAAATGAAGAACGAAAGCTTCTACTTATAGGAAAAGTTTTCAGATTTGGTTTTCTAAAATCATATTTGCATCTTTCCAAAATCAGATTTGCAAATGCAAATTGCCAACTTGTTTCAGGCATTCTTTTTCCTTTTCTTTTATTTATTCTAAATGGGTCCCACAAATCTCTCCCTTAATTTTGATTTTTCTTCTTCATTCCAAGTCTTGATCTCAATCTCTGAAAATCTTCAAACTTGAGTGGTTTCGTAAAAATATCAGCAATTTGATCATGAGACTTCACATATTTGAGCTCGACTTCCTTCTTGACAATGCATTCTCTTATGAAGTGATATCTTGTATCAATATGCTTGCTTCGATCGTGATACACTGGATTCTTCGCGAGTGCCTGTGCGGATTTGTTGTCAATACAAATCTCTGTAGCTTCAGTTTGTGATAAATTGAGCTCCTTCAATAATCTTCTCAGCCAAATAGCATGACAGGTACATGATGTTGCTGGTATATATTCAGCTTTAGAGGTCGAGAGAGTAACAATGGATTGTTTCTTTGAACTCCAAGCAATAACAGAATCACCCAAGAAAAATACAGAACCGGTTTTACTTTTTCTATCATCAATATCTCCCGCATAATCACTATCACAATATACCATAAGGTTGAAATCATTAGAAGAAGAATAAAATAAGCCAAAGTCAATCGTACCTTTTAGGTAACGAAGAATTCTTCTAGTGACTTTCAAATGAGTGGAGGTAGGAGCTTCCATGAAGTGGCTTACTACTCCAACTGCAAAGAGTATATCTGGCCTGGTACAAGTCAAGTACCTCAAACTTCCCACAAGACTTTTAAAAAATGTGGGATCTACTTTTTCTTCTTCATCAAACTTGGACAATTTTGTCCCACTCTCCATCGGTGTGTTCACGGGGTTGCAATCGAGCATGTTGAACTTCTTCATTATCTCTTTTGCATAGCCTTCTTGAGAGATAAAAATTCCATCCTCCATCTACTTCACTTCTAGATCCAGATAGTATGACATGAGCCATACGTTTGTCATCTCGAACTCACGAGACATATCTTTCTTAAAAGCTTCAAACAAACTTGGGTTATTTCCCGTGAAAATAAGATCATCAACATAAATACAAACAAGTAAGATATCTCCATTAGTATTAACTTTAAGGTAAAGAGAATATTCATGGAAACAACGAGTAAACCCATTGTCTTGAAAATACTTGTCGATGCAACTGTTCCATGCTCGTGGGGCTTGCTTTAATCCATATAAAGCTTTCTTCAACCGCAACACTTTATCTTCGTGGTTTTTGACTACAAAGCCCAATGGTTGTTCAACATAGACTTCTTCTTCAAGATAGCCATTCAAGAAGGCTGACTTGACATCTAGTTGATGGATCTTCCACTTCATTTGCGCCGCCAAAGATATCAGCAAACAAATTGTCTCCATGTGGGAAACAGGTGCATAGACTTCTTCATAGTCAATGCCTTGCCTTTGCTTGTAGCCTTTAGCCACAAGTCGTGCCTTGTGTTTCTCCACAGCTCCATCAACATTCTTCTTTATCTTGTATACCAATTTCACTCCAATTGCTCGATGACCCTTGGGAAGAGTTGTTAACTCCCAAGTGTTGTTCTTCTCTATTGAATCAATCTCCTCCTAAATGGTTTGTCTCCACCTTTTGTCTGTAACAGCTTCATCAAATTTCATTGGTTCACTGTTAGCAAAGAGACATAAAAAATCAAAATTAGTAACTTCTTATGTGTCCTCATATAGCTCTTGAATACTCCTTGTCCTTTGCGGTTGTTCATTTGAACTTTCTTCAGAAGAGGGAGATGCAACATTTGTTGGAGAAAGAGGTGGAGTTGTGTCCTGCACAGGTTCCACGGTCTCTGGTTCTTCTTCATCACCAAAGTAAGGAAGAAAATCATATGAAGTTTCTTCCTGAGCTTCCCAGTTCCATGCCAATTCTTCATCAAATTCAACACCATGACTTACCATCACCTTGCCGCTGCTTGGGTTGTATAACTTGTAGCCTTTTGAATTTGTATCATAGCCAACAAACACATGCTTGACACTTTGATTGTCAAGCTTCGCCCTCCCTTGATATGGAACATGAGCATAGGCTATGTTCCCAAAGATTCTCAAATGCTTGACACTTGGATTTCTTCCACTCCATGCTTCTTGAGGGGTTTGATCTATAACATTTCTTGTTGGAGACCTGTTGTTCAAATAGACTTCACAAGAAATAGCTTCGGCCCAAAATTCCTTGGGCATACCTTTAGCTTTCAACATACATCTAGCCATATTAAGAATTATTCGATTCTTTCTCTCTGCAACTCCATTTTGTTGGGGTGAATAAGGTACCGTTAGAGGACGACGAATTCCATGAGATTGACAAAAGTCATTAAATTTTTTTGAAGTGAATTCGCCTCCTCTATCAGACCTTAAAGCTTTTATTTCATAGCCACTTTCTTTTTCTACAAGAGCTTTGAAATTTTTAAAAGCAGTAAAAGCTTCAGATTTTTGGTTCAAAAAATAAACCTAAGTCTTTCTACTATAGTCATCAATGAAGAGTATAAAGTAGTTACTATTACCAAAGGAAGGTGGATTGATTGGCCCACACACATCAGTGTGAACAAGCTGGAGCGGTTTGGTTGATCTCGACATGTCCTCCTTTGAAAAACTCTTCCTTGCATATTTTTCAAGAATACAAGCTTCACACAATTGATTTGGATGGTTGATTGATGGTATCCCATGTACCATGTTCTTTTCTCCCATTGATCTGAGCGCGTCAAAATTCAAGTGCCCAAATCGCATGTGCCAACACCATGATTGATCTTGCACATTAGCCTTCAAACACTTTGCATCAATTGTCTTAAGATTTAGAGAAAATGATCTATTCTTTTCCATTTGCACTTTAGCAATTAGATTCCACTTGAATCTCTAAGCCAAAGATGTATATTTTTCATGCGGATGTCATATTCCTTTTCAAGAAGCTGGCCCAAACTCAAAATATTACTTTTTAATTTTGGCACATAATAAACATCTTGGATTAGCTTGTGACTACCGTCTTTACAGGAGATCAGAATCGTACCTATCCCTTCAATTTGAATCTTTGAGGTATCTCCAAAAGACACATTACCTCTCACTGTTTTATTGATCTCCACAAACTTGTCTTTGCATCCACACATATGATTGCTTGCTCCATTGTCAAAATATCACGAGCTGCAATCATCCCTGTCTTCTTCCTTGAGTGTCATCAACAACGTTGACTTAACTTCTTCTTTCTTGTTGTAAACAAGGTTAGCTTTTTCTTCAACATTGTTACGACATTCCCAAGAGTAATGGCCAAATTTATGATAATTATAACACTCAATATTGGATTTGTCATACCTTTGTCCATTATTTTCTTGGTAGTAGCCACGTCCTCTTCCTCCTATGTGTCCACGACCACGACCTCTGAATGTCTGGTGGATTTTAACTTCATTGTTGAAGTTGTTACCGTTACTTCTTCCTCTTCCATGACTGCCATGGCCTCGTCCTCGTCCGTTCCCTCGATAGCTTTTTTCACCTCCATAATCCTTAAAGGATACCTGAGTTTCAAGAAGTTGCTCCAATGGAACTTCTTGTCTCCTCTTAATCTTTTCTTCACGGGCCTATAAAGAACCCTCCAATTGCTCCACCATCATAGAGTCTAAATGTTTAGACTCCTCAATAGAACACACCACAAAATCAAATTTAGGTGTTAAAGTGCTAAGGATCTTTTCTACGACACAGACATCTTCTATGTCCTCCCCGTATCTTCTTAATTGATTCACAACAGCCTTCACTTTTGAACAATAATCCGAAATGCATTCGGATTCTTTCATTTTTAAAGCTTCAAAATCAGCCCTTAGAGTTTGAAGTTTTACCTTCCTCACCTTGTCAACTCCTTGGAGAGAATATTGTAAACTTTCCCAAGCTTCCTTTGAGGTGGTAGCATCAGCCACCTTCTCAAACATGGCATCATCCAAACATTGATAGATGAGCGTGAGGGCTTGTTGATCCTTCTTCCTTGTCTTTGCCAAGACATCTTTTTCATTTTGAGGCAGAGCTTCCTCTTTATCAGGTTTTGCATACCCTCTATCTACGATTTCCCTCACATCCTGGGAGCCAAGAATGACTTTCAAACTTAGACACCATTTCTCATAATTATCTTTTGTGAGACGAGGGTACTGAAAAAATAATGGACCATTATTTGCCATGGATCTGATACCACGTTGTTGAAAAAGAAGAAGATAATATTCTGTTACAACCCATATTCACGTATATTGGCTCATGCCATAAGTTAATCTACATAAACATGAGAAGAGATTATCTTTGAGATGATAAGAAGTTAATCCTATTGATCTTAAATGATACAAGAGTGTATAAGAGTGGTTAACACGTATTAGAAGTTAAACGAATCAAGGATGTTGTAACTCGTATTTTTGGGTAAACCTAGGGGTGCTTGATACTCTCAAGAGGTCGTGTTTTAAGGTATTTGAATCATATAACATTCATATCATAGTCTTGAAGTCAAATAAGTTATGAAACAAAAGTCGACAAGAGTTGTCGCAACTTAGGTTCATAGTTTTACTTAAACTTTAGGTCAAATGTTATTAATCTTTTATCCCAATATACTAATAATTACACGGTGATCTACCCAACAAATTAAATATCTATGAATCTAGTTCCCAACGCATTAAACCGTTTATCAATACGACATCGGAGTAGTGAAATATAGACTTATTCGCGAGACTGCACAAGCTACTAGGTGACAAGTAGGTGGGTCACCTACTTGGTTAAATGATAGCCCAAAAAGAGGCAATTTCGGGTGAGCCAAAGATCCCATTAAAAGGCTTATCTCTTGCTATATATCACTCATTATATTTCACAAATAACCTAACCTAAACCCATGCAAACTTTCTCCCAAAAATTATCCACAAACCCTAATTGTTCCCTCTCTTTCAAGTTCAAATTGGGGTAAACCCTAGAGTTTGAAGAACCAAGATAAGGGATGAGTTATCCAACAAGTAAGGTGAGTTTACTGCTCTCTTTAATCCATTTTTTGTGCTGTAAATTCATTGTAATTCGTTTTAGCAGACTGTTTTGCGGACTGCTTACCGTGAGTTCGAGTTATTCACTTGTAGCAGACAGTTTTGCGGACTGTTTTGTGTTGATGTTGGGCTGCGTGTTTTACTACTGTATTGTGGAGTTTTTGAGGAGGAAGGGTGTGGAGAAAC